>JAUPMG010068608.1:0-13261 GCA_031762675.1 Pachysandra terminalis
ATAATACATAAGTTTATAAATCATTTATTAGACCGAGCCGAGCTTTAACCGAACCAAGCCTACCTAAGCTCGGCTCAGGCTCGTTAAAATAATGAGCCTCTTTTTGGGCTTGGGCTCGGCTCGCGAGCTTAAATATTGAGCTTAAGCTCGGCTCTTTATAGCCCTAGATCTGATTGGAAACTCTAGGGATCCGTACTCAGCAAGCAGTGTTTAGAAGAGGAGATCCTCCTCCATGTCCTATGGTGATAGTTCCCCGATCGAATCTTCTTCGACATTTCTTGGGTTGACGAAGCTTTGGTCAGGTGTTCCCCGATCGGGTCCTTCTGTGGTCGGATGTCTCTCACTTCATCATATCCAGTCTTCACACTTTGGTCATTTGACCGATGGACTGCGGTCCTATGGTCAACTTGCTGCCGTTGCCATCTTCTCTTTCGAGACCTAATAATCTCTTGGACCGGATGTGGGAATTAAGGATGGGTGACTTTAATCCACTTGTTGTGTTGTACCAGTGGCGGTTTCACCATCCTCCATGGCTGAACCTTTTGTTGCGCATATTTTGACCATTTACTCCATGGTCGTTGATGAGGCCGTTGCTCCTCACGATTTTCTACACGTCGTCATACTCATTGGTGGATCTCCCCAAGGTATCTATCATACAATAAAGGTTTACTCTTCTGGTCCATCTTTGGTTCAGTGTAGGTGTCCCTCAACGATCTCAATGCATTTCCTCGGTGGGACGGTGTTCCCTTCGCCAGTGGCGGAGCCTTTGTTTTCGGGCCAACAACATTGGATGCCAATATGTTAATCGATACCCCTTTTGGGAATGGGATGGCATCCACTTTCATCACTTCCTTTCCTTTTTCCAAGAATTTAAGCATTCCCTTTGTCAATATTTTCCTGCACAATATTAGGGAAAACGAAGCAGTTAGCGGTCAAATTGGATTTCGAACCATGCCATTTGCATAAATCTTCCTTCTTCATTTCTTCAGGTGAAGGGAGTTTATGACCATCTATGAGTCTTAAAAATTCATATTGTAGGAGATGGTCAAATATCTCATCACTCTTGGATATGTCATACGCATATCTCCAGGTGTCATCATAGATGGTATTTTTGAAACCTTGGCCAGGTGTTTATTCTTCCTTTCTTTCTAGGGACAAACATACCATCGGTGTTTTGGCCACAATTTCAGCCATATCCATTTCATAGTTCGGATCCTGGTAATAGGTTCCGAACGTGATCGTTTTCCATTGGCTTTCTTCCTTCAAAAGCCATTCATACTTAGTGACACTAGAGGATAGCTCGACGAGATTCTCGAATTCCATTCCCTCAAACTTCATTTAAAGTTCGATCCCCAGGCTGTTTTGGGCTAGCTTCACAAATTCGATCTCAAGAAGGATCACTCTACATTTATTTTTAGCCCTCTTGAAATGGACTATGAATCTGTCGGCCGATTCGTCAGGCAATTGCCTTAGCCTAGCCAAATCAACCATTGAAATCTCTAGCTCAGTTTTGTAAAACTGAGTGTGGAATTCTTCCTCCAACTCGGTATCGAGTTGGGAGCCAAAGTTATGTACCATGTGACGGCATGTCCTGTCAAGGGATTGCCAAATAGCCTCAGCTTACCATAATCGCTAGCCGAGGCTTCACCACATTGAATGATAAATTGTTCGATGTGTTCAACAGTCAAATAACCGTCTTCGTCAAAGAAGAGGGAGAATTCTTGTATTTTGAATCCCCTCGGAAACTCAATCTGGCGGTCAATCCATCCAGTATATGGCCTTCTGTATACAGGTCTGGTTATCCTTTTATTTGGCAAGTGGCCCAAGGCTAGCTATACCATGTCATATAACTTGTTTCAGTCAAGACCTCCAGCGTAGGATCAGCCATATCATTGGTCTCTTGGGGAAAATCGTTTCCGGCTACCAGTGGTAGATTTTCCCTCTGTCTGGCATCAACATTTCCCGACTGGGATTTCCTCTTGGCATCTTTTCCATTTAGCCTGGGTGCCCCCGAGCCGATTCCGGTCAGCGGTATTGGTGGAGTTTCAATACGACCATATCTCCTCATGGTGATTGGCATTTCATCACATGAAGGAAACGTAACCGGTTGTCGATCATTGGGGTTCGTCATTATTTGGCTGATGCTTTCGTTAAGCACTACGAAAGACGAAAAATTTTCGAACATCATTTTCGTAAAGAGTTTGACCAGGCTAGGGTCTGTAACGAAGCTTGTATTAATACGTCCTGGTCTCCCTGATTTTGAGCAGGATCAGTCATAGACCCAACCTCATTTGCAGCTCTAGGAGGATCATGTGCCTGATGTTCTCCGCCTGGTGAAGGCAGATGTTCATCGGCATCTTCTCCAACGAGTCACTGTCTTCTTCTAGGCATCATTTACACATGATGTCCCACCGGGCGTGCTATCATGCCCCAGATTCGAGATATAGGATCTCTAGGATTCCATGGTGCGACCTTCGGATCCAAAACCTTTGGATGCGAAAACCAACCTCGAAAGATTATCATAAACAACATGTGGAAGCTAAATCAAACCAAACCATACAAATACTCCAAGTCTATTACATCATGGTCTTAGTAAAAAGTTGAAACTAATGAAAATCAAACTTCTCCTAATCTATTACATTCTCAAAGCCAACTAAAAACAGAAAATAAACAGCAACTAAAGCATCATATCCCGCCTTGCATCCTATGCTCCAACTCATCTCCTTAACCTATTGGACGAACATCACGTAATAGGTGTGAAATTTGGGAGCCTCAGTAGGAACCATAGGTCCTATGTCTCACATCATCAACAATAATTCCAACCACATAGACATATATCATGTTAAACATTAATAGATAACTTCTCATTCAAGATAAACTACCAAACCAACCACATGCCTCAGTAACATAATCACATCCTTGTATGAATATCAATCTCATACTATACATTATTAACATAACCATGTCCATTCACAATTAACAATTAAAATCATTCAATCTGAACACATGCATTGGTAATTCAATCACATTACTATATGAATATCAAAAATAGCAAAGTATAAGAAAAGACAATACCATGAAAATGCAGAAAACGTAATGCATGCTAAAACAATGATTGCTATGCAAAGATGATGAATAAATGTAAACAATGATCACACAATATATGAATGTTAATTAATGTAATTTCCGGTGATCAGCCGGTTCCAAGTTACATTAGCATCCAATTTACTACAGCTGGATGAGACTCTCTTATCAAGTAAATCAATTTACTGGGCATCCATTTTAATACAGCTAGACACTGCTCTTTTACCTCCCATGTGTACTACATCATGGTTTTGCGAAATTTTCAACCCACGGGGCTCAATTCCCTTAACTATTTTTTTGTTTGTTCCTTATGCATATCGAATGCATGGATGGGTCATTCAAGGACCATTCACCACGACTCATTTCTAACCTCATGCATATCTAATGCATGGATGGGTCCCATGGAACATTCAACCCATTCCATGCACATCTCATGCAATACACATAAATGCACTCAATCATAACATTAAAATATGCTACTCATGCCAACATAATAATATATATTCTTCTAGAAATCATAGTACTTCATCTCATTCACAAAAAACAACACTTCATGGCGTTTCACACTACTTTAATGCACAAATATTCCTACACACATTTCTAATCAAAACTAACATCATACTCAACCCATCGAGACTATTACCTAACTACCCACAAAGGATTGGGGCTATTGGGCTTCGGTCGCAACTTTTGATCGACCGACGGTCAGGTCGAAGGTCTCGGTTCATCCTCATGTTCGAGCGCTGGTCTAGAGAATTTGGATTAAGTTTGGTGATTTCGGTCGATGATTTCGATCGGACCGAAGGTTATACAAACCCAGAAAAATTCCCTAAAATTCTAGAAATTCGTGCCTTTCATATTGTATCACAAAAACACAGTTAATCTCTTCAAATCACAGATTTTATAACAACACAATCTACTCAATATTCTATACACCCAATGCACCCACAAGTATTAAAAACATATTAGGTCATCATGTTATCACACAAATCATATTAACATCATATATATATATATATATATATATGATTGAACACATACGAGATACACATTCATTATCATAGGGATCTCACAAGGATGATATATACTCCTTAAATGCACCTTACAACCCAACATGTACTTAATACCATGAGCATACTTAGATCTGTGATTAGATACGCACACACATGCACTTACATACACAAACACACATGTATGAACATATTTACACTCACATACACCCATGGACATTACTATTAACAATATGAGGAGCAACCAAGGTGACCTACCTCTTGCTGAAAACCCAAATTTCTGCAGAATATCCTCTTCTTCTTCTTTCTTCACTTTCTCTTTGCTTTCACGCTTCTCTCTAGTTCCAGCACTTTTTATTCTCTATTCTCTCTCTTTTCTTCCTCTCCTTTCTCTACACAATCCCTTATCTCAGATCTAATGTAACACTTCTCTCTCTTTCTCCTTTTCTCTCGTCACCAAAGCCCTAATCTTCCCTCCAAAGTTACTGTTCACGCACCCCCTTTTATTCCCTTATATTCAACTTCCCTAAACATTCAAATCACTTCTTAAATCCTTCCTAGAATCCCACGCACCTTCGTGATCAGATATGGTAAGTTTCCTCACTAAGAATCCTCCCAAACCAAACTCCCACTCAATTAGAAACTCTTCCTTTCACTTATCTTTCTATTTTTCGAATCTATTATAAACATTACTAAACTAAACTTTGCTTTTAATTAATGTTCCACACAACTAAGTCTAATCCCAACCAAATAAACAAAATTTATTTATATCACATCCCCATACTTCCACTTAATTACCCATATTACCCAAATTTCTTCTTAATAACAATTTAACCCAATATTGCACTATTATGACATATAAATATCACATTAAGTTCTCATAGTCATTCTAATATGAACATATGATATCATTAGGTTAACCTAAAGATTATGATCCCTCTTAAATTAACTAATTCCAGTTCCTACATCAATTAAAGGTATAAAAAATCAAATTAATTTCTAAATTTATGTTTATACTTATTTAATTCATTTAAATAATCCCAAATTCATTCATTATATTAAATTCCAGGTTCGGGTCACTACACGTGCCACAAAGGGTATGTTCCCTCCCCGGGACATTGTAAGAACCTGAAAAATCCTAAAATAATTAATTTGAAACCAAAGGGTAAAATAGTAATTTAGTAGGAAACCCAAATCAATAAATTAATTTTTTTATTCGATAATTAGATAAACTTAAGAACCTTAATATAACAAGCTAATTTCGAATTCCCCTTAATTAACTAAAACTGGACAGGTCAACAGTTTGACTTGGTCAGCAATCTTGACTTGATGACTAGGCTTAAATAGCAAAATAGAAACAAGAGGAAAATAGTAGGAACAATCAAGTAGTAACTTAAGGGATTTCTTAGGGCCCAAGAAAAGCTAAAAGAAATAAATAAGAAACCTCTAGAAGCCTTGCACAACAAATAGTAACCTAGGATATAATTCTCTACAAAGAAATAGAAACCAAGAACACCCAATACAGCAGTTTCTAAATACAGTGCCTTATCTCTAAAACTCTATAAAAAGGGAAGTATCTAAGTGAATTAAAACACACCAACTAACCAAATTTCGTGTAGAACAGCTAGAGTAAGAGAAGAAGCCCAAAAAATCCCAAGGAAGAAGAAGAAGCAACTCTAGAAATAATTCTACAACAACGAGGTTAGTTTTCTTTCAATGTCTTTTGTATTTACTTTTATTTTGATGTTATGACCATGGGGGGAGTCCATGTTTGATTGTACTAACCCTTTCCCCATGATCCTAATAATAAAACCCTGAATTATTGCTAACCAATCAAAAATAACCCAGAATGAAAGAAACAACCCATGGTCTTTGTGTAGCCTAAATCCCAAGACTTAAAAGTTAATTCTGAAGCACCCCTAGATGGTATGTGTCCTCTGGGAGAAATCCCAATCAAAAACAACCCTGAATGACCTTCGGGGCCCCACTCGGCACACCGAGCACCATAATAGAAATTAGACCTCCCCGGTTATGTCACTGAGCCCCATTCGGAACGCCGAGTAGCACATCGAGCCACATTTTAGGATTTGAGTTAGGACTCAATATGATCTAATGGAAATTCCCTGGACCAGTTCCCAAAATCGGGAAGACTTTGACACGCGTTTACCATTTTCGGCGCACCGTGAGTATGCCAACCACGTCACCAAGACCCCAATGTTACCCTTTGTAAGGTCTTGCACCCTGGACACATGTAACACACCTAACCCAGATGATTTGTCAAGTTGATAGACTCTAGAGATGTGCTTATCAAAATATGACCCTTCATACCAAAGATCTAGCCAACTAAAAATTAGCCTAGCAACATGATATTTTGAGATACTTGAGGGATTAAACCCCAAACCCTTCCAATAGTCTCATTCTCCCTTTATGTGCATGTCTAGATACAGAAATTGACATATTAACTTGATATGTAATACTTATAACCATATGTGTGATGGTGTGGTGCCTAATGCCTTACTGCATAGAACTATCTAAGATTATCATTAATGCTTCACTACTAATGCCTATGTCTTATTATATTGATTATGCCATGTTTGTTATGCTTATATGAGTATCCTACTTAATATGTGATGTTATGAACTGATATGCCCTATTAGTATAGAATCATGGGATTGTGTTCATGTGTTTGTTGAATTGAATATATGCCTATGAATCATTGTGTGTATTAATTAAAGGACATGAATCTATGAGTTGCACTATGAACTACCTTGTTGTGATGGCTTTGTCTAATACCCTATGTGATACTCATGGGATTAGATCAACCCAAGTGACTATTGACTTATTATTGACCATTTTTGTCCTATGGATGGATTATGTTGTTTTCTCCCAAGATGAGGGATATGTTTTGTGTGATGACTCCCAGAGACTTGTGGAAAGATGATAGGTGAGGGAAAGTTCACAATGTGATGCCCAATAGTTAAATCATGATACCCCTCTGTTAGTTGTTAAACATGTATGATTCCTTGAGTATAGTTCACATTTGTGAAACCTTGGATATTTGCCCTTGATCACAAATAAGTTGGGGAATTGTGCCCTCTAGGTTGAAGCCCCTTAAAATCATGTTATGCATAGAGAATATCTTATCTTTGAGAATGGTTCTGTATGGTGGGTATGGTTTGAGAAGACATCTTACTTAATGAAGGATCGATCATATGAGAACTTACTATATTTGCATACTTAACAGCACCCTTGCATTGCATATTCTTTGTTGATATTATTGTAAGTATCTTGTGTATGATGCACTTGATCTGATCTGCATATAGAAGTAGACTTTGAATTCTTGATGTTGACCATTGTTTCATATACCAAAGTGAGATTGGGAGAGAATGATATTTATTGTTGATTGCTTTTCACATTCATCACTATTTACCTATTTACAAATTCTATCATTATCTATTATCTTATCTTATTTGGATGTGACAGGCATCCCTTCCTTGATGTGTGGGTCGACGTCTGTTTCGTGCGCGTGTGCGACGCGGGCTCAACTCCGGGCTCTCTCCTAGGCATGGTGTTAGTGCAAGTGATTGTGTGTGTGTGTGTGTGTGTGTGTGTGTTGCGCGGGCATGCCAGGACTTACTAGTCCACAATTTCTTAAGGGTGTCTATTTTTGACTCCAAGTGCCTAATCACACAGTCTGTCGGAGTCGCCTAAGCAATCAAAGGTGTAATTGGCCACTGTAATGTGTCCGTTTAGGTTAGGCGGTTGTACGAAAGGTATGGAGTTCTCCCTTCCTTTAGGTCTGCTTGAAATCCTTCACATGGTGAAAATATGATAACCTAGTTGAAGTCAAAGAGAGTCTAGTTCCTAACCAAGTGTTTTTCAAGATTAAATAACAAGGCCGTCTACGACATGTGAGTAAACAAAATAAAGGAGAAGATAGAAAGAAGGTTGGAAACCCAACGGTGGTTATCACAGTATCTGTGGTCGCGGCTCTGGATAGACTACCTGTAGGTAACTTCTCGGAGAGAGAATGAGAAAAATGCAAAAGATAGAAATGAAGGCTGATGAACAGGAGGTGTTATGCAGCGGCAGCAGTCGCGCGAGCAGGATGGATAGGCGTCCATGATTGAGAGCAACTTCTTGGAGGGAGGCAGTGTGATAAGTCTAAGAGCAGCGGCTCAAACCAGATTGATTGATGAACATAGGCGCTTCTCGTCCCAGTGGTTTTGGTCGCACATGCAGACTGGAAAGGCTTACCAATGCTGAAGACAATACTCCAAGGAGTGAGGGTGATTGTTGAAAAGCAGAAGAACCAGGGACTGGTGTTGCAGCAGAGGCAACGATATAGAGGATAAGATACCTGAAGGCCCCGAGATACAGCATTGCGCTAGACTTTGTTGGATTTGTGTAGATGCTGCTGGAGAGTTTGAAAAAAAGCAGGTCCTCTTCCTTTTATAGAGTGGCTTTGATAGATCATACAATCGTTCAATTCGGTTGCACAAACATCTGCATGTCATCTTTGCTTAGAACGTGGGTTGATCCGGCGCAGCTCACTTGCCTTGCTTCTTCTTGCCACGCGTCGCACATCTGTGGCTCCATCATGCCCATGCGCAACGATGTTGACTTAGTCCTACGTGCGACAAGTGTCACAATTTTATTGGTTTCCTATGAGCAATAAGTATCCTTAATGCTCGCATTAACTTATCCGTGTGCCATGTTCAACGCTACACTTGGCTTCTTGAGTGTTGCTCTTGGCATTACATTTGGCTTCCTGTACGTCGTTGATCAACGTTACACTTGGCTTCCTGTATGCCATTGATCAGTGCTTATTTGATTTCTTTGTATGTCGTGATAAGCACTTATTTGATTTCTTTTTATGCCATGATTAGCGCTACACTTGGCATCTTATATGCCGTTGATCGGCGTTACATATTCCTTCTTCATTTGCCGTGATCGGCGTGATGTTTGGCATCCTGGTGCCATGATCGACCTACACATGGCGTTCTGGTGCCATGTGTCACATTATTATTAACCGGTGAAGATAGACGAATGTACACCTTAACAGGCCTAAGAAAGGCTTCTTGGCCTTTAGGAAGCTCGACCACGCGTAATCTCCTAAGTAATGGGTCGATCGGTTGGCCCAACTTGGGTCCCCACTTAATGGGGCGTCCAAGCTTGGTAAGAAGGATGTGGACAATTCTCATCTAATAGAATTAGGAGATTGAGTCCTAAGTGGAGTTGAGTCTTCTATAATTATAGAAGATTCCTTCCTACCCATTGAGGCAATCTACGTTTTGGGGCGATTTCAACCTAGAGAATCTTTCTTCTCTCTTTATCTCTTCTTCATCTAGAGATATGGTTTTTCTCTATTGAGATTCCGATACAAATATCTGGTCATTTTGAGTGTGGATTTATTGTATGTGGTTCTAGTAATCACATATTCCGACATGGGACATTTTTCAGTTCGATAGAGATCTTCCGCTGCAGATTCGGGTTCGTGTTCACCGAGGTACGTGATCCGGGTCATCTACAACCTTCATCGGTATCAGAGCCGTTGCAATACGTCTTCGTTGGATTGAGGTATGTCGAGAAATCTCATCTGAATAGCAACCTATTTGTTATTCTCACAGAAAACAGCAAGCACAATGCATGGTTGCGTCAATGATCAAGAGAGGATCGTTTGTGCAACCACACATTGTGATCTCCATTGCTTTGAGGGTGTTAAATATGAGTTTATAACACCCAATAAATGATGAGTCGAAGAGATTAGAGTAGGTTTTGAATCGGATTAATTTCTACTTTTAAAAACCCAGATTTCGAACCCTTGCCGATCGACTGAGCAGTTACAGACCGCATCAACCAAGAGGCTGCAATTTGCGACCAAGAGTGTCCAGTCGGTTGGAGGACCAACCGTACCCGTATTCCGTTGACCGGTTTGAACCAGTCGGTCGACCGGACAAATCCAGAATTCAAAATTTAATTTTAAAGTTTATTTTTTGAATTTTGATTAAATATGCGCATTTTGTATGATATGTTAGAGATCTGAGGCATGATTTAATTATTTTATTTGTATGATTATATGAGGTTAACATGTAAATAATATCCTAGCTGAGATTATAATTTCCTAGATGTGTTTTTCATATTGTGGATTAAAAATAGTATTAAAATTATATTGTATTGGTGATGATTATGCATTATGATCTACGGTCTAGTGCGTTTTTTATCTAATAAATATAGGATTAATATTATTGTTTTGTCCTAGATAATGATGCAAGATCAACAATGTGTACGCAGATGAGATGTTAATTATATGTTCACTTTAATTGTTGTGATATGGTCGCTAAGAGTATAGTAGGTGACCTAAACAAAGGTGAGAAATTTGATGGTAAGAATTATGACAATGGGCATAGGAAGATCCGATATCCCCTTGATGAGTTTAAGGCCCTAGAGACTTTATTATATAGCCTAGTTTATCCTGAGGAAGGTACCACTACCCTATATCATAAAGAGATGAAGGCCTATCAGACTTGGGCCAAGCAGGATCGTTCGGCACAATTTACTATGTTAATTAGTATGCACAATGAACTTATTGAAAAATTCGAGGCCTATAAGACTGCACTTGAGATGTGGAAAGCACTGAAACTCGCATTCGTTGGCACCTCGGCTATCAGATTACGTGCATTGGCGATGAATTAAGACCTATAAGATAACTCCTAACGTGAGCATGGTCGAGCATCATAGGAAGATGTCGTCTATGATACGAGATCTGAAAGCCGCGGGAAACTGCCTGATAGATGAGCAACAGATTCTTGCTGTTCTGAGATCCCTACCTGACTCGTGAGAGCACATAAAGTTCACCATGATGCACAATGAGAACATTAAAACGTTCAATGATTTGGTGTGTCATCTTGAGCTTGAGGCAAAGCGTCAGACCGCAAGGTCTAACAGCACTGCGCTCTTAGCCGAACTGGGAAAGCGTAAGAAAATTAGGTCTAGGTGCAAGGGTAAGGAACCCCAACAGGGGGAAATTGCTGAGAAGGTGCCAAAGGCAGGCACAAGTACTAAGCACCCTAAAGAGAAGCGAGGTAGAAAGAAAGACATGTCCAAGGTGATAAACTAAAACTATGATAAGTTTGGACACTTAACTCGTGATTGCACTGAGCAGAAGCAAGTATGAACTGACCCAATCTCTAACTATAGTAGCATGGCTCGCACCAATGTCTTGTTAACTCATTCTAATCCTAATTGGATTGTAGATTCTGTAGAGAGCAGACACATAGCTTGAGAGCGAGATGGGTTCATTGATTACAAACAGATACCAGCAGGGAGTCAAAAAGTATACATGGGGAACAGTACTAGCGTGGATGTGCTAGGAGTTAGCACATACCTGCTGAAGACGCGAGAGACCTGCACATTGATGCTTCATGACTTACTCCATTCACCCGCCATTCGTCATAGTCTCGTCTCAGTAGTAGAGTTACTTAGACTAGGTTTTTCTATTATTTTCAGTAAAGACAACGTCTCCATTTCTTTAGAGTCGGATTTATATAGTAAGGGATTTATTTCTGATGTCTATTTAAAATTGATATTGATAATTCAATTGATGCAAATTTGGTTTTTAATTTGACTTCCCATGATGATGATGTTATTATTTCTTATTCATTGAGATGGCATGTTAGACTATGCCATATAGGACTAGAGAGGATGAACCGATTGGCTAAAGCAAGTCCATTAGGATTGCTTACCGATGTTCAGTTGCCCGTTTGTGAGCATTGTTTGGCCGGTAAGTTATATAGGAAACCATGTGGTAAAGTAGTGAGAACAAACGTTCCTTTAAAGTTAGTCCATTTTGAAATATGTGGACCAATCAATGTTAGGACCCGCCACAAAGAGTCCTATTTCATCACATTCATCGATGATTACATGCGATACGGTTATGTGTACTTGATTTCCCACAATTCGAAAGCTTTAGAGTGCTTTAGACGCTTTGTGGTGAATGTCAAGAACCAGTTGGATCGACACATGAAGTATCCTTGAACTGATAAAGTACGTGAGTATTTATCTGATATGTTCCTAAAGTTCTATAACGAAAAGGGAATCCGTAGGTAATTGATGATCCCAAGCACACCTCAACAAAATGGTGTCGCAAAAAGAAGGAATCGTTATTTGTTAGACATGGTGAGGTCAATGATGGCGCATGCATCCCTACCCATTAGTTTTCGGGGAGACGCACTTATGATTGCAGCCTAAATCTTGAACCGTGTCCCTATGAAGTCAGTTCCTAGTACACCATACCAGTTATGGACAAACAGTGCACTTGAACTAACTGGCATGAGGCCATAGGGGTCAACAAGTTATGTTCATGTACCTTCCCATCAGAGAGGGAAGCTAGACAACAGAGCCATAAAGTTCATCTTTGTGAGATTCTTAGAGCACTCTAAGGGATACGTCTTTTTCCATGAACAAGCCAATGGGGGTCTAACACAGATTAAGTCATGTGATTTGGATTTTATCGATGATGAATTTCCAAGTAGGAAGAGATCAGGTATGAATCTAGAGCTCTTTGAGATGAATGTTCTAGGGTTGGAATCAACAGAGATCACCCTATATCCAAACACCACTGGGAACATCGGTTCTCAACAGGATCCTATGGATTTTACAGATGTTGTGGATAGTAGGATTGGATTACTGCTTAGTGGGATTGTCCCAGAGGACACAGATTCTAGTAATCCCATGCGTAAGAGTATTCGTAGATAGATTCTCCGTCGTCATTTTACGATTGAGGGTGAGTCATTCATGACTGCTATACTTGATGACGATGTGCCTTGTTCATACCAGGAGACGTTCTCACCAATATTGAGATTTGCCTCCATTCACCTCATTTTAGCTATTGCAGCACACCTTGATTTGGAACTCTACCAGATGGATGTCAAATCTGTGTTTCTTAGTGGAGAACTGGATGTTAAAACTATGTATCTCAAGAGATCTATATTGATCAGCTAAAGGATTTCATGGTCGAGTGTCAAGCCCCAATCCCAGTGACTCAAATCCCAAGAAGGGAAGGCACGGATCACGAGGTTAGACCTTTGGGATCTATTGCTAGACCGCGGATTGTCATATCATTACCACTAATAACAAATAATGTGAGACTAAAATTTCATCGTATT
>JAUPMG010068619.1:0-13261 GCA_031762675.1 Pachysandra terminalis
GATTTGATGTAATAGGATAGTTAAATGGTTATTTGGATTGTAGGCTCATCTGAAGCCAAACTTTGATTTATTTATTTTGACTTTCGCACTCTAATTTGGTTTATGAAAGAAATTTTTAGGCTTTTACCATTGGTTTGTTATTGTTAGCCGCGTTCCATGGTTGGGAACCCGAAGATTACACCCCGTGATCCGTGCTACCCACCTCGGAATTCGGGCATCGGGATCCGGGGCGTGACACATATGCAGAATCAAAAGAACTCTTTGAAATAGTTTCAAATAACGCACACAATTCTTGATACCCTTCACTCCTTAAATATGAGGAAGAAACTCGAGTTTTGTCAGAAATCACCATAAACAGCAAAAATAGCATCTATCCATTCAGAAAAATGCTCGAAAATCACATATTCACTCTCATATATGACCACTCGAGGTGAAGGGAGTTCTAATCTTTTCCTTTTCTTCAACTTTATCTAACCTGGAGATGATGATGAAGAAGCCATTGAAGTTGTTACAACAGTTGAAGGAGTAGTTATCACCAGATACACAAGAGTAACAGATATATCAGAGAATGAAATCATTGAAAAAGAAGATGTGGAGACTCCAATATCCAAAAAATTCTTTTCCACAATTGAAGTAAGAGGAATTAAAATTTCAAGGTCAACATTCGAAAGTTTTACACCAACATATTCAACATTCAAAGCAATTATCTTTAAGGTTTCAACTTCAGTTTTGACATTTGTAGTCTCAGCATTCAAGACTTCATCATTCGAAGTTTCAACATTCGTATTCTCAAAATTTGAGATTTCAGCATATGTAGTATCATTTTTTGAAACTTCAACACTTGTAGCCTTAACACTCAAAGCTCCATCATTCATAGCTTCAACATTCAAAGTCCCAACCTTTGAAACTTCAACATGCGAATCCTTGACATAGGGAATATGGGCATCCAAAGAAGAAGTTGGTTCAATTATACTCAAATCAATGACAGAAGAAACTCCTACAACAATAGAATCTTCAAGAGAAGAAATGAAATCTGAAGTTGTCTCTGAAACCAAAGTAATAGAGATTTGAGCTTTAGAAGAAAGGATTTCAAGAGAATTCGAAGTACTCGATTCTTCAGATAAGGGAGTGGGAATGTTAGTGGAAATTTGTCCTTCTTCAAATTGAACATTATCTTCATGATTTGATTCTTCATCAACATTATCTAGTTCTTCATCTCCTTCTAAATCACCCTCTCCTTCCAATTCCTCTTCAGAATTTTCTTCTCCAGCTTCTAAATTTTCTTTTCATTTTCGAAATATGAAATTTGAACTGAAGATTTCTTTGGAACTAAAGCTTGTTCCCCAGTTTGAGCTCTAACTGCTACTTCTTTTTGGGCATTATATATGCCTATCTCTTTTATCTAAGAATCAAGAGGCATATTCTTTCTGAGAGGAAGTTCAATTTTAGCTAAACCTCTTTCTGCTCTCATCCTATCCACAACTTTCTCGAAACTGAGTTTCTTTTTTTTCAAGGTAAGACTTATGATACTTATCAGTAACTTCCTTAGGAACATCTTGGTGAGTCTTTGCAAGCTCCTACAAAATGATCAAGTTTTTAGATTAATATATATATATATATATATATATATATATATATATATGGGTGTAAACAAAAGAATAATTACCTGGGTTATAGCATTTCTTTTCAAATGATGCTTAGCTACCTCAGCATTTGACAGAAGTTTTATTCTTGGTGCTACAAGCTCTTCCCTTCTCTTTCCTTTCTTAGGATCAGCTGAAATACAAGAAAATAGGTATAAATGTCTAAAGTATAGGAACCTTGAAATGGAAATTTTAAAGTGTTACCTGGTGAAGTTGTCTTTGGAGATAAAATATCCTTCTCATGGGGTAGAATAACATTGAGAGGAATGGGATCTTCTGGTTTCTTAGTTCCTCCACCCTATAAAAACAAATAGTGTTGCTGATTCAATAGGATTAATAGAATCGAATGATTATAGTATAAGAGGTTTACTTACTTTTTGAAGAGAAGCCTTATCTTTTGAAATTGGTTTCTAAGGAGGTTTAGGAATATGACTCCTTGAAGGCTTAGGATTTGGACTTCTCGAAGTTAGGCTATCACTCGACTTCTTATTTTAAGCTATATCACTCAAAGAAGCTAGGTTAATGCTTGAACGAGTCCTCTTCGAAAGACGAGTCATTTGTTCTTCTTCTTCCACTTGTTCGTTGTCAATGTTGAGAACAGGAGTCTGTATTCGAATAGAAGAATCCGGATAATATTCATAATGAGAAGGTTTAGAAATTTCTTTTGAAGGAACACAAGTTGAACCAAGAGACTTCAACCTTTTATCCTTGACAAAAATATTCTTGCGAGTATATATAGTATTGCTCTTAATAAACTTATCAAAATCCGAAAGCAAATCCTACCAAAACCCAAGCCAAGATCTAGAAACTCCACCTTTCTTCGAAGGCATAACCATTACTGCCGTAGAAAAACCTAGCCGCAATCATGAGCTTCTTGCGAATAAAATCTTTGCCCAATAGATTGAGGACAGGGAATAACAATTGAAGTCAACATTGGAACTGTTTGATCTAATCTAAACTGTCTAACCGCTCTATGAGGATGATAATGGAAGCCACTAGAAACATCACCCTCTACCATACCAAGAACAAAGCCACGATGAATAGTGACTAAATATATTTGAGATTCCTTTGGAAGAAGAGAAAATACAGCCACCTTCAAGACAATATCTTTCGAACCTAGCATAAATTGGTCAGCACCAATAATTCCCTGAGTATAAGGTCTATACTCAAACTCAATGCTCTTTATCTAGCACATCAATAAAGACAACTTCTGGATTAGGAGAATGAAATGTCCAAAATGTAGCTCAAGGATATGGTCCATCTACGGCTCGAATGATAGACTCTTCAATGATTAAAACAGGGGCGTAAGTGGGATAACGTTCCCATTAGAAAAGTTGAAGAAAAATAGTATCAACCACTATTTCAACTACTCGACCTTCTCTCCATCTAGCTTGATCTTCTACTATTAAATCAAGATTTTCATACAAATTGCCTAAAAAGAGAGAGGCTAAGGAAATCTCAATACCTTAAGACAATTTTATGGCAAGAGGAAATACTTTCTCTTGAACCTTATCATGAGGATATCCAGTCAAAACAAAGTGAGACAACCAAGTAGCGAGAAAAGCTTCGAAATAAAAAGAGTTATATCTACCTTCACCAAAAACAATAGTAAGTATGTTAGACTTACTTTTCGAATGTTCTTCTCACCAAAAATATCGAATCCAACCATTCAAGGTCTGTCGAGACCCACTACCTTCACTAGAGCTCTTTCCAAGAATAGCCTTCTTCTTCAAATGGTCCAAACAAGAAAATAAAGATTGATAAATTTCTTCTTCTTGTGAGAAAGGATGAGTATTACCAAGCAAGGGCAAGTTACATAGGACTCGAACATCTTCTAAAGTAGGAGTTATTTCTCCAAAAGCGGTAACAAAAGTACGTGTTTGTGGATTCCATCAAAGAATAAGAGCTTTGATAGCTTCATTATCCCTAGAAATCTCTAACAGAAATGCTAGAATGTAAATACCCGTAGATTTCAATTTGGCTTCAAAAACTAAAGTAGAAAGTATATTCTTACACCAAGAACCCCAACCACCAGGAATACCCAAATGAGATTTGAAAGACATAAAAGAAAGAGCATAATCACCTTGAGCTATCCAGAAATAAGGGACAAGTTGAAATCGACAAATATTCTCAGAAACATCATAGGAATCAGGATAAGGAGTTTGCAGCTGACTATCGTCTATAATGTTAGAAGGAGTGAAACTATTCGAACGATCCCAAAAAAAGTTCGTTATGAAGTTCAACGCACTTTAAATCAGAAACCGTAATGATTTTTTATGATTGTGCACAACTTTACCTTTAAGAGGCATTTTGGAAAAATACAAAGAAGATTAAGAGTATGAAACTGAGATTAAAGAGTATACGATAGAGCATAAAAAATAATAAGGAAGGAAGAGATATCGATCAAGATAAGTTGATCCTGAAAGTTTTCTTCATATTTATGTATTTGAAATTTGAAATGATTGAGTTGCCCAAAAATTTCAAAACAACGGTTCCATATTGCATACGCTGTGCAATATCCAAATGACACGTCGGTATGGCATTTAATGTAGCATGGGAAAACGTCCCTTAATAGTGCGCGTACGTGTCTAATCAACATGTGATAAGCGCAGGGGACCAATGATGATATTTTAAAAAAACAAAAAAAACATTTCTTTTGAGCGCCTATTTATATGGGAGTATTACCTCGAAATTACAAGTATTCTGAGGATCTACTCAGACATTAGAATGTCCACATCTGTTGGGAATATTTGCTCACATATTTTGGAAGTATTATTTCAAATTACATCATTATTCTAAGGATCTACTTGAGATGGATCTTAGACATTCAAATGTCCACATCTGTTGGGAGTATTTGCTCGCATATATTGGAAGTATTATTTCGAATTACATCAATATTCTAAGGATCTACTTGAGATGGACCTTAGAGAAAGAATTCTGAAGATCTACTTGAGATGGACTTCAAACAAGTATCATTCTTTCGAGCGCCCACTTATGGTGGGAGAATTATCTCGAATCAATATAATATGCTAAGGATCTACTTAAGATGGACCTTAGAGAAAATATTTCGAGGCTCTACATGAGATGGACCCTAGACCAAGAATTCTAAGGATCTACTTGAGAGAGACCTTAGACGAAGTATTATGAGGATCTACTTAAGATAAACCTCAGACCTTCGAGTGCCCATATGTATTGGGAGAATAATCTCAAAATAAACAAAGCATTTTAAGGATCAAATTAAGATAGACCTTAAAACAATATTCATTTGAAGGTTTACCTTCGAAGTGATCTTATATCTTGAGGCATGAAATAGGACCTCAAAGTAATATTTGTTTTTAAAAAAAAAATATTCTATTTCGAGTACTCACTTGTTTTGAGAATTTTATCCTGAATTAATATATATTCTAAGGATCTATATGAAATGGATTTGAAGGAAAACCGTTGAATTAATCAAGAAAATATTTGAGATTTTATTTATCACAAACATATGCGTTATGTGATTATCAAGAAATTGTCTCTTATTCAATAATGGATTTACAACGTGACTGAGTAGCACGTTCTAAACGCAGGGGGCTAATGATGATGAGCCAATTTGAAAATTGATTCAAGCCAATGGTACAGTGACACTTGGGAAGGTCAATTATATAATTATACACTTCAATATGAATTAAGAACGTATATTCAAAATTCTATAGATCTACTCTTATTGAGAGAATATTCTCAGAGTAGTATATTTCGAAAGCCCATTTAACCTGGGAAAATTATTTCGGAATTTGTATACAATTAGAAGATTTACCTGAGATGGATCTCAAATCAACATCTTTTTGAAGGACAAACTTTGAAGTGTTATATTTCAAGAATTTCTTTGATCATATACAAGTATGACATTAAGGAGTCATCAATAGGCTAACCACCTCGAGAGGGTCAATTCGTCATCATAAGTATAACAATATCTTATATAATGAGGTTATCAGCATAATGCTATTTTGATGTTGTACTTCATAATAGTCATTTTTTAGGCATTTCGAGATAGCATATCGAAATGACCAATTTATTATCCCAAATGTCACCTTTAGAGATAATCATATAAGTGAATTGAAACCGTCAAGATAATCACTCAAAATGATTATCATGAAAACATAATTAATTATAAGGGAACATTCCTTGACATTTATTACTTTTCGAAGTTAGTAAATTCGAAGTCATTCATTTAAAGTATAGGGAGAATTAAACATTAGACTTTCAGAAATGGAGGGCCAGAGCGGTAAGTCGTATTAAGATCCTCAAAGATATTGACGCATTTAAGGACTTAAATCATAATAGAACAGTAAAATATCATTAACTTTATAATGTCATATTCATTACTAATCCAAGCGTTTCGAATACATTCATTGAAACGTTGCGTTCTTTGACGAAGCGTTTTAAACATTCAAATCAAAACGCTTGTATACATTGATGAAACGTTCTGAACGTATTGAATGAAACGTTGCAAATGGTTCAGTAATGATTATGAGTCTATAAAATGCCAATGATACACCAGAAAGAGGGATTGGATTCCTAGGCATTTGACGATCTTTGAAAACTTGCAGAGCTTTGTCTTGAGAATTCTCTTTCTGAATTACGTTTTGTGTTGACCTTTTTGTTCATTCCTGATTAGTCTCTATTTTTACCCTCTTCATTTCATCCCACAAGGAAACCTTACATTGGAACGGTCATCTTTTGATTTAGGCCAGTGTAGGAAGGTATTCGAACTCTTTACTACTCAAACCACTTGGGGCAATTGACTTTTTATTGTCAAATTGACTATTTACCGGTTCGTGCATCACCAGTACCACAAGAAAATGCGTAGAAAATGTCACAAACGATTTGTTTCCTTAAATGAGAGACCACAAGAAATAATCTCATAAATCATTGTCCATCTTCAGGACTTTATGCGCTGTCCCCTTAAGGATTTATAAGAATAAGCAAGAATATGTTTTTTAAAAATAAAATCGTCTAAGTTATTTCTCTAGTATATTTTTTGCGCTGTCCTTTTAAGGATTTGTGAGAATAATCAAGAATATGCTTTTTAAAAGAAAATCGTCTACAATATTTCTCTAGTATATTTTTTACGACACCAACTATATAATACCACGTAAACATTAATGAAAGCAATAACTAGTTAGTTTGGTTAAGGTGAAAACCAGTTTTGAGTTGATTTGTGTCTTACGATTTTAGAATGATTGGTTATAGGTTTTGTGATGCTTCCATGGCACCATGCCATTAGCATCCACTACAGCCAGAAAAATTGTATGTAAATATCGCAAACGATTTGCTTGTTAATTTTAATCGCTACAAATTTTCCCATAAAACTTTACGTAGTTAAAAGCTTTATACAAGAGGAAAGTTGGCTTTTCATGTATATTCACGCAATATCCTGCTAACCAGGTGGGGCTTCACGGTACAATCTATACTACAAGCTTGTAATAGGGGGTATAATGGTAAATGCACAGAGGTAAAGTGGTCAAAAGGGTAAACTTTTCATTTTTTTCCTTTGTAAAGTCTATATATCTGATAGAATTAAGCATATTCAAATGGGGTTATACCGGTAAAGGCACTCATCTACGAATTGTTGGAATTATATCAATAAAATCCAGGCAGATAATACCTTTTTTGTCCAAAATAAATTGGATGATTGAAAGAAGATTATTGCATAGTTGTGGCAGGGATGAGGTGTTGATCAAGTTGCTATCTTTAAAACATTTCGTGCCTCTGTAGAAAATTATGATGCCTCATGACGTTCCCATGATACAACAACTCAGTCACACACTGTATTTCCTTTTTTTATGTACCAACAAAGAAGAAATTAACTCACCACAAATACACACTCTTTGCCCAGCAAGGCAAAACAGAAGCAAAAAGGAAGAGCATAGGAAAGCATAAACCAGAGAGCAATATCAGAAATTGTTGTGTAGTGTTTCTGTAAAGAACCCAATATATATAGACACATAGACGAATGTTATAATGTGACCGTTCGTGGATAGCTACCAAAGACTTCATGTTTTTGTTCAAGACTAAATCTCTGAGGTGGTTATCACAACGATCAATAAAAAATGGACAAAGAAATTGAAACCGTGTTTGTCCAAAAAGATAGAACCACGAGCGTCCGAGCCGGTCGTATGGCCGCACGTGTTTGTGTGCACAAGTCGCAATCTGGGCGTGCGAGCGTTAAGAATTTCCAGAGTCGGCGTCCGACATCCTATTGGATGGGCCTAGGCTCCGCAATTAGCCTCACTGAGAGCACTCCTTATTCCCCTCTACAAGCTCACAAGATTCATAGGGAGAGAGGGTATATAAATCACCCCTCAAACTTGTAAGTTTCCAATGTGGAACAAGCTTGCAAATAAAACATACATTACCACTAAAGTGACCAACTATCAAATCCTCTTAACATCAAATAAAAGGCATTTTATTAAAATGGTCCAACAATCCCCCACTTATTTTAATAAAAATAAAACAACTAAAAAAATACGGAAAATGCTGGGCAAAGACTGAATATAATGGATAGTGAAGGTTTCAATGGCTTGAACCTTCCTTTTAGTGTTTCAGTAAGTCCTAAACTAGAGTCGAAGTGAGCATGTTTTGAACAAAGACTACTTGAGGGTACATAGAACTATGCTACACACATAATATTCAAAGTGTCAACGTATAAGATCAAATAGCCAACACATTATGGGCATGTGTTTAATCCTATATTCTCGAGTGTTCTAGAGAATCATCCCATTCTCATAGGAAGCGGCCCCACTCCCGCACTCAAATAGGTGAGTCTATCAAGGATGCTCCCGTAACTAAAACTTCCAACTCATAAGAGCTACAGATTTCCTTAAGAGGTAAAATATCATCCTTATATTTGTTACAAGATTTTTATGCACTTGCACCATAGCGATGGACTGTGAGTATAAACTTCAATAATGCATATAACAAATCAAAGCACTCTATGATTTGTTCATCCCTTTGTACCTAGTTCTTGGGATCTCTAATCCCGAAGTTGGTTATCCTTATAGGTGATTTAATTTTCTATGTGCCGAAGTCCTATCCCCCTTGATGTATTCCAGTTTTTCTCTCTAGCAAGAGATTTAGTCAATGGATCTATGATGTGATGTTATCTCCTGATCTAACAAAATCAACAATTATGGTATCATTGTTGATGTAAGATCTCACAGTACTGTGTTTTCTTATAACATATCTTAATATTTTATTATAATATTTATTATGCACTTTTTCTATAGCAGCAGTGTTATCACAATGAATTAAGACAGGTGGTATAGATTCATCCCATACGGGTATTTTAGATATTAGCTAGATCACGTAACCAACATACTTCTTCATTGGTCGAGGCTAAAGCTATAAGTACAACCTCCATGGTGGACTTTGCAATAATCATCTATTTCTTAGACTTCCAAGACACAACTCCATCACCCAAAATAAACACATAGCCATTGGTAGACATGGAATCACCAGAAAGTGTATTCCAATCAGCATCGCTAAATCCCTCAAGGACAATGGGATACTTATGATAATGATTACCATAGTTCACAGTTTTCTTAAGATATTTCATTATTCTGTTCACAACATTCCAGTGTTCAGAGTTGGGTTTAATAGTAAATTCGTCAAGTACATAGCATAAGCAATATCAAGTCTAGAAACATCAGTGACATTATGTAGACTACCAACTGTGCTAGCATATTCCTTCTGATTTAAAGCATCAAAATCTTTATCAGAAGGAAATAGGTGTATGTTAGGATCAAAAGGAGTGCAAACAGGTTTACAATTATAATATTTGTACTTGAGAATTTTCTCAATATAATGTGGTTGATCTAGGAATATACCATTATCAATTCTAGTGATTTTTATTCCAAGTATCACATTTGCTTCACCTAGATCTTTTATATCAAAGTTACTACTAAGTAGCATTTTTGTCTCATTAATAACTTTAAGATTAGAATAAAAAATTTAAAGATCATCAACATAGAGACACGTTATCATATGGAATCCATTAAACAATTGATGATAAACACATTTATCACTTTCATTAGTTCTAAAACCATTATCAATTATAAATTGATCAAATTTATCATGCCATTATTTAGGTGTTCGTTTAAAACCATACAAAGATTTCATAAGTTTACATAGTTTCTATTCATCACCAGGGGCTACAAAACCCCCGGGTTGATCCATATATATTTCTTCTTCCAAGTCACCATTTAATAAAGTAGTTTTTACATCAATGTAAAAAATTATTAAATTTTGAATTGTTGATATAGAAACTAATACTCTAATAGATGTAATTCTAGTGACAAGAGAGTATGTGTCAAAGAAATCAATGTTTTCTTTTTGTTTGAAATCTTTTGCAACTAACCTAGCTTTGTATTTATCGATAATTTTATCAGGTTTAAGTTTCTTCTTAAGAACTCATTTACAACCAATCGGTTTATAGCCATGAGGTAACTTAACCAATTTCAAAGTTTGATTAAAAATTAAAGAATCGATTTCATCATTAATGGCTGCTTTCCAAAAGTCATAGTCCGAAGAGGAAAAATTCTCTTCCAAGCAAGTTGGATCCTCTTTAATATTGAAACAATAATATTCGAGTCCAAATTCATTTTCAACTCTCTCCCTTTTGCTTTTCCTTGGTTGTACATCTAAGTCATCTCAACTTACAAAATTAGGTGCAGATGTAACAGGTTCACTAGAAACTAAACGCTCACTATTTCTAAATATATAAGAAAACTGAACTTCAAAGAATTTAGCATCTATGGATTCAATTATCTGTGTGAATTAGTCCTAATAATTATGTATTCAATTATCTGGATTCAATTATCTTACCTCCACAGGCTAAGATACCTTCCATTTCACAAATATCTGTGTGAATTAGTCCTAATAATTATGTATTTTTGTTAACATATTTAAATGATTTTTTGGTTATTTTAGCCATGCTACAAGATTCATATTTTTAAAAGTTTTCATTATATAATTTAGGAATAAGTTCTATATTACTCATGTTTTTAACATATTTTCCATTTATATGACAAAGACAAGCATGCCAAAAATTAACACAAGAAACCATATAAGCGGAGCTAGAAGATGCTTTATTCAGATTTTCAACATTGAGTTTAAACATGCCATCACAAGCATACCCTTTTCCCCCCACAAATATCTCATTCTTAGCAATTACATATTGGTCAGATTCTATAATTTGCCAAAAGCCAACCTTGTCTAGGAGATATCCAGAAACTAGATTCTTCCTTATCTCAGGAGTGGAAGACAACCTTCAGAAGTACCATCAGGACATAAGTGAATGTCAGCTCAACATCACCAGTTCCCACCACCTTAGAATTGTGAGAATCTCCAAGTAAAACCTTCTTTTCATTCTCTACAGAAGAGTATTACTTTAACCAATTAAGATCATGGAAGAAATGCTTAGAAGCTCCAATACCTCCCTACCACCCTTCGGTGACTTCGAGTACATTGACCTCAATAATCATCGCCACAAGTGCTTCTTCGGTCCCGTTAGCCTGTCCAACTGGTGCACATTTTTTAGATCGGCAGACCTTGGCAGTATGCCTAGTCTTGCCATACACATAGCAATAAAACAATGTAGCATTGGAATTCAGATTCTGCCTAAAAGGAGGTTCTTGGTAGTTCTTTGTCACGACCCAAACCAAAAATCCCCAATTTCTTAGGTCTTCTGATGGATTTGTAACCTTCACCCCGTATTTCTACGAGTGTGGATAACTGTAATCAAAACATAAGCGGAAGATTCTAACAGTTCTAGTACATATAAGTAACTAAATAAAACTTAGACTGAAATCAAAAGGATTCTAGGTAAATAAAGTCTATACTTAAACTAGATCAATATTCTACCATAGTACGCTACCCATTCCGGTCTCTCTCTTCTCGTCTAAGCTCCTAAACCTGAAATATTAAACAACAGGCATAAGCTGGATACCAGAATGAGTAAACCTACAATGAAGTGTATTGACTCATGCTCCAACATTATGAGAAAAGTGCAATAGTGAGCAATGTGTAATAAGCAGATATGTGCGAGTGGTGAACAATTGTGGCATGCAATCATAAATAAGGTACTATAATGTTCTCTCTCATCCTCACAGAGTATTACTCAGTGGTCAGTAATCCTACAGCTACATGCATAGATTTCTAATATGAGAATTAGGCCAAATGTTTCATACAAGAGGCTCTTACAATAATATCAACACAAAATATGCAATGCAAGTGAAATTCAACGCTGTATGCAAGGTGAAATATCGTACGATCCCACTTGATCCCAATCTCTATCAGGGGTATCCCAATAACCTGAATGCACCCCAGGATGCTCCAACAACCTGAAATCATCCCCCATATATACGGACAAGGAATAGGATGATTCTATGTATACAGCATAGTTTTTAGGGCTTTCAACCAAGGAGGCACAATTCCCCCACTTATTTTTTATCACAGGCCCTCGGCCAAGACTTGCAGCAACCTGCAGTATCCCTCAGGGAATCATACATCTTCACAACCCAACAGAAAATATACATGGCCTCACTGACTCCCAAGCTTACACCAACGTGCGGATCCTTGGGATAGCCTACCATCTTCCAAGTTTACACCAACGTGCGGATCCTTAGGCAATCATCATTCCTCAAGACTGATTAGGTTCCCTATGTGGGTTCACTCTCAGCTTGGGTACAATCATAGGGTCCTCTCATAGGACTAAAATGGCTATCAAGTCAATATCCCAAGTGTTAGTATAAACCCATGGTATCATGAGGATATTAGACCAGACTGTCACAGCCGAAAAGTCCAAATGCAGCATTCAAATTTAAATCCTTTATTTAATGCAACAGACAAGTTCTCATAGGCATATACTCAAACATTCAATCATATGGGCACAGTCCCATAACCTAATTTACTAAGAAATATAAAGCATATAGCCTAACTTACTAAGAAATATAAAGCACGTAACAAAACTTACTAAGCAATATAAAACGTATGACCTAACTTACTAAGAAATATAAATAATAAATCTAATTCTAACCTACATACTTCTCTATATATTACTAATAGAAATCTAGTACAATATAATCCTACAATTAAAAGAAAAAGACAAGTTGGACACATCAGCACCAAAGTCCACATCAACAACATCCATTGGATGCATGAACGTGATTGTCACGACCCAAACTTAAAGGAAATTCACATGGAAATCCCTTAGGTTCAAACCGCGACTCTCACCCCATATCCCTATGGGAGTGGAAAGCAATAAGAGCAAAACCAATTAAATTAATAAAGCTTAAAAGAATTACTTTTACTGAAATAAATCAAATAATTACTAAGTCTATTAGATCCAAAAAAAATCGAGTCTAACACAGCGGAAAATAAATAAAGAAATAGTCTATTCTCATGTTTTAAAGCAAATCCCTATTAACTAACTTATTACATAAATTCAAGTAAATCATCCCTAGTACATGTTCTACTAAAAGAGACAAATAAATCCACATAATATCTATTATCTTCATCTTTTGTCTTGGTCTCCACCTTGATCTCCATGGTTCTGCAGTCTACTTAATTAAAGATCC
>JAUPMG010068629.1:0-13260 GCA_031762675.1 Pachysandra terminalis
ACTCGGGGATCGTCCCCTTCCGATCCCGAGTTGGATCGTCTGATCCAACTCGGGATCGGACGATCCTTGACACTATGCACCTAAGTAATAAGAGTGAAGGCTATTTTTGTCTTAGACCAAGTTGATTTAAATTCGGCCTTGAGTATGCAGAAATTCTACCAATCAAAGTGTGAACATAAATTCTACTTCGATTACGTGGAAAAAGCCCATATAAATATGGATGGTGATATTAGATTCTTGGGAGTTTTCTAACTTAACCTGTGATAATATTATCTGATCGCCATACTCTTGTATAAGCTGTACTTTGGTACTGGGGAATGGGTGGTGGACTAAAGAGAATGAAGGGTGGGAGGGTTTGGGCTGTTTTTTACATTTGAGGCGTCCTAATCTCCGACTTAGGTCAAGGAAAAAATGGTGGGGCAATGTGGTGGCATGGGTAACTCATTCCAATCATCTGGTTCATGGAATGCCAAACATGATTTTGAGGGACAATAATATGAGCCTGATCATACAGTATGGTTCTAAATTGGCTGAGTTGTTTCTTACTCATGCTCATGCTGGATTAACATTTTGAGTGCGTGTGAGTTGTCTCTTACTCTTGTTCATGCTGGATTGCATTCTGCACGCGCCTGGTAACAAAACCGACTTCTTCTTCTTTTTTGTGTGTGTGACGTGGAATCCCTGACCCCACTTAGTGGGGACAGGGTAAACCCCGGATACATGACCCCACCCACAAGGACCATATATCAGGTAAGCCTGGGGACTCAAACCCGGGACCTCCAGTTCTTGATTTTGGTTTTTGGTTCTGCTCAAGAGATGTAGAAGTTCCCTTGAGACAAAAATTGACCCAAATGTTTGACCACATTCATTTGAATATCCCAAATGAAAAAAATTGGTATCTGGATCAGAATGTTTGCTGTTTGTTGAAGTTTTTGGAATGGAGAGATCTTCTTTACTGAACCATCCTCTGCATGTACACCAGTGCCATGTACATTGCCTTAAGATCTACCACCCAGGTACCTCAGGTTCTTTCTTTCAAATGCAGAAGTGTCCTTGCTATACGCATGAAGTCCAATTCTTGTAGTGCTTTTTGGATGAGTCATGTAAGTTTGATTTTATTGTTGTGCTGAATCCATGGATCTGGACTGTTAGACAGGGTGGTCTTTGTGTTTATATTAGTGCCCATACAGCACATATGGTTTGTCATTAAGTTGCCCTACTTCAATATAGTTTCTGCAGGGAATTGATACAGCTGTCTTCCAGAGCCAGAGTGATGCATCCCCAGCCATTGATTTGTGCCGGATGCATTCTGCTATTAGCATGCCTTCTTTTCCCTTCAGACCTCACGTAGAAAGCAGTGACAGAGTGCTCTCGGGTAATACTGGTGAAAAGACTCTCAGCAGTGGAGTTCCAGGCTCTACTGCCATATCTAAGGCTGTTGGGACCAGGCACCTAAAGCAGGCGAAATTTATTTCGCAACCAATACCGGTATTCTCTGCATATGCTGAAGCAGTTGCCAATGGAAACATGCCTAATCTTCCAGGGCAACGACCAAGGAATCCAAACATTGACAGGTTGAAGGATAAAAGGTTTGATTCTTTCAAAACATGGTCTGGAAAACTTGACAGGCAGATATCAAACATTCAAACTTACGTAGAAAGCAGCAGGAACCTGAATCAGAGGTTAATAATTCTCAGAATTCCGAGATTAAGACCTTACCTGTGGACCGGTACTTTGATGCCTTGGAAGGGCCTGAATTGGAAATTCTTAGGGTATGTGTTTTTTCTGTCATTAGTTGATTCAAGTTTTTCTTTTTTATTTCTATACATTTTCTTTTTGTATATTACCGTCCGCAATATATGTGTGCATGCATTCATGCGTGTGTGTGAGAGAGAATTTGTATATAGGCATACACAATATTTTGATGTGTGGTTGTGGGTGTTTAATATTTATTTTTCACATTGTTGCATTTTGTTTTGATTGTTTTCCCTTACAAATTAGTTTCATTAGAACAAAGAGGATAGTTTAATGCATCTTTTCTTCCTTTTCAGTCATCAGAGGAGTTGTTGCTTCCAGATGATAAGCATTGGCCATTCCTTCTCCGATATCCAGTCTTGTCATTCGGTATCTGCCTTGGTGTGAGCAGCCAAGCAATCCTATGGAAAACCCTAGCTACATCTGTCTCCACAAATTTCCTCCATGTTAGCCTGACTGTCAATCTCATCTTATGGTACATTTCCGTTGCTCTCACAGTCACTTCTTCATCTATTCTCTGAAAATCATATTTTATTTCGAAGCGGTCCGCCGTGAGTATTACCACCCCATCCGTGTCAATTTCTTCTTTGCTCCATGGATAGCCTTGTTGCTCTTGGCTCTTGGAATCCCACCATCTCTTACCAAATACCTGAATTCATCTCTCTGGTACATTCTCATGACCCCTATCTTCTGTCTTAAGCTTAAAATATATGGACAATGGATGTCGGGAGGTCAGCGGAGGCTTTCTAAGGTGGCCAATCCTTCAAATCATCTCTCAGTTGTTGGGAACTTTGTGGGAGCATTGCTGGGTGCATCCATAGGGCTAAAAGAAGGACCAATTTTCTTCTTTGCTGTCGGGTTGGCGCACTACACAGTCCTATTTGTAACTCTTTACCAGAGGTTCCAACAATCGAGACACTTCCTATGGAGCTCCATCCAGTGTTCATTCTGTTTGTTGCAGCACCTAGTGTCGCTTCTATGGCATGGGCACAGATTCAAGGATCCTTTGATTATGGGTCACGGATTGCTTACGTCATTGCCATATTCCTTTATTTTTCACTGGTCAGTCTCCGCATATCTCTGTCACTAAAAATTTCCTTTCCAACAAATGGTTCTCTAAACATGTATTAAAAGTTCGAACTTTTTCTTGGGTGTTTTCACAGGCTATTCGGGTTAATTTCTTTCGAGGCTTCAGGTATATCACGTATTTACATTTTTGTTAGACCTGTACATAGGGATGTACAAACGTACTGGGCCGCGCTTGCCGGGCCGGCCCTGCATGATTTGGGTCTTGCCCAAGCACAGCACGGCACGATTGGCCTTATCGTGGCACAGCCCAGGCATGATTAGGCCCAAGCACAAATCATTTTTTTGCCAATTTATAGGCAAAGCACGAAGCTCAGTCCAGCACGGCCTGACATGATAATAGTCGTGCCCCGTGCCATGCCGGGCCTGGGGCCCAAAAATTAGGCATGGCACAGCCCGATTATTAATCGGGCTGTGCCATGCCCCTCACGAAGCACGGACGGCACGGAAAAACTCTTGGCTGGCCGACCCGGATGTACATCCCTACCTGTACATCTTTAGACGATTCTGTCTTGGGGTGAAAAATATTCTGATTATCTTTTTCCAATCCCTGCCCATAGGTTCTCTCTGGCATGGTGGGCGTACACTTTTCCGACAACTGGGGCTTCCATTGCAACCATCAAGTATGCAAATGAGGTCACAAATCTACTAACTCAAGTTCTGTCAGTCGCGCTCTATGCCATTTCTACCCTCACAGTAATAGCTTTGCTGATTACCTCTATCATCCATGCCTTTGTGCTACGAGACCTCTTTCTGAATGACATTGCCATTGCCATTTCTAAAAGAGTCCAAAAACCAGAAAGAAACAGTTCCATCCGAGATCCGGAAGCTCAGATACAAAGGAAATTGAAGCTTCACAGAAACCTGCAAAATCCAATAGCCAAGATGTTGAAGCTTTTCTGAAAACCACAAGCTCGGATACCAAAGACATTGAAGCTCATCGCCCCAATAGTATCAATATGGTATAAGCTCATGCTAAATTCGCTGCCATATCAGGTCCTCACCATTCCGAAAAGACCTATTGGACAACAATCAAAATGCTGTAGTAGCCTAATGCACAGGTCTCTATTGTGGACGCTTATGTACAAAATAAGCCGAGGAAACCAGCTTCAAAATGGGTATGCAGATTGAAAAGTTGTAAACATGAGGAACCTGTAGACCGCTACAGTACCCCCTCAGGAGATCTCTGTAAAACAAAATGCAACCCGTTATGTCATGGACATTCAATTCACCCTTTATGTAAGCAGCTGTGGCTTGAAATTGCAGGCCAGTTATCGCTGCCTTTTTCGGTAAGCAGAAATTTAGAATCATATTTTTCGTCCTGGGCTGCATTGAGTTTTGGTTAACTGTAGCGTACGAGAAACATCATGTTCTTGCATATGGTTGAGTTTCGTTCTTCATTATGTTGACAGCAAGAAATTTCCATAATTCTAAAGAGTAACAAAGGTCATGTTGACAGCAAGGTTCGCAATGTCGATGTTGCCTGGCATGTCGCCAGGTGGCTCAGTCGACATGTCGGTGACATGGAGAAAAAAGGGGAACCTTGGGAAACCAAAGTTTAAAAAAAAAATTTGAAATTTCCCCCCATGTCTTCCATGTTGAGAGACATGGGGGTTCAAATTTTTTCCCTATGTCGCCGACATCAGGGAAAATCGACACATAGCGATTCCTTTAATATCTTGTGTCGCCCAGGTCCAAAATGGTGACACGTCGCCGACATTTAGAACATTGGTTGACAGCAACAAATTTCTATAATTCTAAGAGTAAGAAAGAAAACTAGTATCTCAGTTGTGATTATTTTTTGACGAGTACTAATTTTTTTGATCTCCAGCTAGCTTTGTTGCACCCAGCTGATATTATTGATTAGCTGAGTGCGATACGAGTATGTATTCTGCTTGTAAGCTATCATTAATGGCCAAAAGAGCTGTGAAACAGAGCAATCTTCCCACCAAAGAGAGAAAAAAAGAAAGAAACAGAGCAGCTTGGCTTCTATCATCCTTGTTGCCTTCAGAGATCTTTAGGCGAGTTTGATGACGGGAATGAGTCAATGGAGAAAGGGTGGGTCCGAGTGTATGCTGGCAGGTCCTGATCCTGTGCTTGTTTACCAGAAGAAAAAAACGTTATTTCATGCTAATGGCTAGATTATTCTGTCAATAGTTTTGATTTTTGGATTGTTATACCTGAAAGATATCGAAATTGCTGCAGTATATTACATGCTTATATTTACCTGTTCCATGTCTTTTCAAGTTTTAAATTTCAAACTGATAAAATTAAAAACCTTTGTTGATGGCTAGATTATTCTGTCAATAGTTTTGATTTTTGGATTGTAACACTTGAAAGGCATTGAAACTGCAGCAGTGTATTAGATACTTATATTTACCTATTCCACGTCTTTTTAAGTTTTAAATTTCAAACTGATCAAATTAAAAACCTTCGAGTCTGTTCTGTTGTTGAATCATAGCTTAAAGAGTCAATTGCTGCTACAAGCAACTTCTAAGAAGTTCGCGATCGCCCGTGGCCTGCAACTGGATGCCCTAGGAACATCCTATGAGCTGCTTGAAGAGTGGAAGTGGTCGTTTCAGGTTTGACTATTCACAATGAGGCTAATCTCTTCAACTGAAACCTCTTGATTCCTTATTTATTTATTTTTTTCTTACTGGGTCTTCATGCATGGTTGATACAAACAAATATCAGTAATGAAAATCGTCTTTGGCTGGCTTTGGTGACTACTGTGCAATGAAAGATGTGTTTTCTCAATGATCAAAACCAATCAGTTCAATGACTTTGAGGACCACCTTGTTCTTGTGCCATGAACCATGCATCACATGTGAGGTTCATGAATGGGAAGAACTTTAATTTTTTGTCTGTATGTGTATATATCTGCCTGTGTATGTGTGCTTTGTTTTGCCCTTTTTCTTTTTCTCTGTGTGAGTAGGGCTGGCAATTTAAGTCCGGCCCGTTGAGCCCGTCCAATTTAAATCCGGTTTTTGGCCCACGGGCTTCTCAGGCCCGATTTATAGAAGCCCGAAGTATTTAGGGCCGGGCTTGGGCTAGGCATGTATAAGCTCGGTCCAGTTTTAATTACCATGCATTTATTTTACTATAGGCATGTATTTTTTTATTGAAAGTGAAGAATATGTAACAATATCTTGTATTGTAGCTTAGTGGTGAGCAAGGTTTTTATTCTCAGGATCTTGGATCAGACCGGTCCGGGCTGATCCCGATCCGGTATTGGATCGGCCGATCTTGGTCCGATCCAAGTTTTGGATCGTCCTTCAAAAAAAAAGATTAGATTGGTCCGATCTAGTCATTGGATCGGTCTGGATTGCCCGATCCATATCGATTTCACTTGGATCTGTCCAATCCAATGCCAATTGAAAAAAAAAATTAGATCGGACCGGATCGGAAAAGATCGGACAGGATCGGCTGATCCTTATATCGGTTGGATTGGTCCGATCCAAAGCCACTTAATACAATAGTTTGTATCATGGCTTGGGATCGGACAGGTCCTGGCCGATTCGATCCAATCATGACCGATCCTTGAAACCATGGTGGTGAGAATGCCACATTTTCCTTATGAAGGTTTGGGTTCGATTCTTGTGCAAAAAATTAATGAAGAATATGTAACTTGTAGGAATTTTTTATTAATAAAATAAGCAAAATAAAAAAGAAAACAATTAGAAACGGGCTTAATCAGGCGGGTTCAGAATTCTCGTATTAATCTAAAACCGGGTTTGGGATTAATTCTTAGGCCCGAAAATGGGCCGGGCTGGGCTTGGGCCTGTACAAAACCCTTAATGTTATATGTAAAGCCTAGCCTGGCCGGCCAAATTGCCAGCCCTATGTGTGGGCCGTTAGCTTTCAATTCCGGCATATAGATCGAACCTCATCGAACAGGCAGCCCATTTAGGCCCACTCTCTCTCTCTCTAAGAATGAAGATAGAAAAGCCCAAGCCCGATTTTAGTCTGGGTCATTAACTCAAGCCTAGCCAATGCCTGTTTCCACATACAGTTTAGTCACACCCTAGTTATCTACCAGGCCTAAATTATATTTTGTTTTGTGAAAAAATTTCCCCTGACCAATTACTACAACAATGATCGTTATTTACATGCAATGTCTTCGTCAATAACCATAGAGCTGGCAATTTCCAACCCAACGTGTCAAACCGCTCAAACCCGTCTGAGTTTTAGCGGGTTTGGGTTTAAGTTTTCAATCCGTGAGTGGGGTTTGTGTTTAGTGTTTTCAACCCGCAAATAAACGGGTTAGATTTGGGTTAACCCATATGCTCCGTTGGGTTATTATATTATACATTTTACTATTTTAGCATACCTTAAAAAAATGTGTATCATATATATATATATATATATGATACACATTTATATATATATATATATATATATATATATATATATGATAAGCATTGGAGAAGTAAAGTAGAATATTTATGTTATATTGATTACATTATTGTTGTTTACACTTTACATGGAATTACATAAGATTATAGAGAAAAAATGAGTATTAAATTACAATATCATTGCAACTTGTAATCAGTTTTATTATAATAAAAAAAATAGTAAAATTAAACTTGTCAAGATGGGTCAAACGGGTAGAGGCGGGTTGTGTGCAGGTTTGATTATTTCAACTCGTTTATTAAATGGGCGGACTTGAGTTGAGTGCTAAGTCATTAATGCCCCTATCAACCCGACCCGAATCCGCCCAATTGCCACCTCTAATTGTTCATCTCAGCAATCACGATTAGGACTGAAAACGGGTCGAATTCGGGCCATTCCTAACATGATCTAAAATCGATAAATTTCAAGGAGATCCACGATTAAAGATCCCATAGATCTTTCATATGAATAATTGAATCCGAATCCAACAAAGATTCGAATTCGATTAAATATCAAAATCTGACATTTATATAGATATCAAATTAAATTAGCAAATTTCAAATGCTTAACAATGTAGATGTTAAGTACATTATAATACTTTTGATGAATATGAAACGGGTACATCTAAAACAAATTGAGAAAAAAATAAAAAAAAGTTTCCATCAAATCATAAAATTACTTCAGTATCTTTATAAGTTAACATATATATAAAATTATATAAGTATCCTTAACATATATAATAAAATTACTTAATATCCTTAATTGAATTCGGATCTTAATCGGGTTGGGTGTGTATGCATCCAGATTCGAATCCGAACGGATTCACTTATTCGGATTCGAATCAACCTGACGGACATTTAATCGGATAAGTATCTGATTTAAACAGATAAATTTATTCGGATTCGGGTCTGTATTGGATCCAAGCCCGACCCATTTACAATCCTAGTCACGATTATCCTTTTCACACAAATAATTATGCACGGGCTCAGATATGGGCTGGGCCAATATTGGACTAAGCCAGCCATAGACAAAAATAGTTGAGTTTTGAGTCTAGACCATCTAGTATTACAATGAAGTAAAAAAACAACCAAAGCAATTAAGATGGCCCTAAGCTCATTTTCAAATTAAACTTTGAGGCTAAGGTTAGACCAAAATCTATACAGCCCAAGCCCTTTATAAGAAGGGTTAGGCTCCAGCCCGGCCATATGCACACCAACTAGGCCCAATTAGGCCCATTTTCAGATTTAGGAGTGTGTGTGAGCAAGGTTACAACTCGGTTCGGTTTGGGTCGCCTCAACCCAACTCAAATCGACTTCCTTGAATGTCAACCCAAACCCAACCCGATTTAAAACCTGAACTATGAAACTCAAACACCAAACCGATTTTATTTTGTAAACCCTAAATCCAACCGAAACTGCGATTTTGAGTTGTTTGTGTCGGGTTGATAAGCACAATCATAGCTTGAGGCATGAGTCCTATATTTGGACTTAAACCAACCTGAACAATGTGCAAATACTAAAAAAACGCAAATCTAATTTATCCAACACATTCAACTGGAAGGGGCTCATTGAGAAATAGCATAAGTTTAGAGAGGTTTTCCTATAATCTAAAATTTTCATAATTCTAACCAAGCTAACTTTTAAATCTTTGGATTATGGATCGGACGGTCCTGACTATCTTGGTTTGGACCAATGATACCATCTGGTCTGGTTCTGGTACAAAAAGTGGACTGCTTATTTTTTTTTAAATTAAAAAAAAATTGGATCGGCCAAACCGATCGTAAGATTGGTGGTACCAATCATACCGGTCAAGATTGATACTGGTCTAGACTGTCCAATTTATAAATTAAAATAAAAAATAAAAAATACCGAATCGCTTCTACAGGCCAATCCATATCGGTATCGATTGTTCGGTTCAGGGTTTAGGACCGGTCCTGGCAGATTCCAATACGAACCGGATTATGGCCGACCCTTAAAATCTCGCCTATGTGTGTGTCCCTTTGGACGAAAATGTGACAAATAAGTCAAGAAAATTGGTGTGGAAGCAGGAGACCAGCTGGCACATATGGTTGATATACGGAACACCAGTTAGTAGTCGCTTCATACGGTCAAAGTACGGTAAGCAAAGAAGCTGACGGCGTGATGTGGGACCCACCACAAGGTGGCGGCGAAAGGGCAAAGGGGTCATTCTCCATTTTTAATGGCGCGGGACCGGCGACTAGTAATCAATCGATCTTATTATATTCCTTTCTTTTCATCTTTTCACTGTTCGATGAATTTATTTATTTTTTAATCATCGAAAGCGAAATTCATGGTTAGGGTTTCGGCCCGACGATGAAGATCAATGATAGATCACCTACTTTACAGTCAAATCGTAAGGTTTTCTAAACTAGATTTTAATTTAGAAATTTGATCTTCGGTCAAAATTCGGTGAAATTCCGGTTTGAGAATCATAAATAAACTAGTCGGATTGTCCAACCATTGCTTTGTCACGACAATTTCTGGTAAATTATCGAATATTTAATTTACGATTCCATTGAATTCGTACAGATTCTGCTATTTTTTGGGCGGGATTACTCGATTTCTACTTTCAACGTGTGCTAATCTTCTCATTGATTCTATAGAAGCGATACCTGTAAACAAGAGCTTACAATAATGGCGATTCGCCGTAGATATGGGGAAGCTTCTCGGAAATATATGGTTCGTGATTCCAACATATTTATTGGTCCCAATCAAGAGGCGTACTGGACTCTCTCTCTGGTAGGTATTGAAGCTAGCTATAGCTCTCTCTCTCTCTCTCTCTCTCTCTCTCTCTCTCTCTGCATTTGCTGGAGATGAGGACTTCTGCTAATCTGTATAAAATGGGATTAGTTGTTTGATTGTGTGGTGTGGTTCTTGTTGCTGTCTAATGTGATGTTTTATGTACAGATTATATATTCCAAAGCCACGGTCCTGAATTGGCGGTGCAAGAAGCTTGGATTTCAAAGAATTATAGCTGTCAATCCCGGGTAATCTACTGTTCTTGATTATTTTTGTTTTTGGTTTTGATAGATTTGACTCTGTTTAACTTATTGCCATATCAGCGTCACCTGTTTTCCATTTTGTTTAAATTTCTGAGAGTTTAAATTACTTTTTGGACCCAGTATGTTATTTTTTTTTTATTTGTTGGCCTCGATTAAGAGCATCTATGTATAACTACTATATGTTTGACATTAGTCCATTGACAGTGGTTGCTTGTTCAGTACTTCTCTTTTGTATGTTTCTTTGTTTTGAAAACTCTGGACTCTGGTGTGTCAAGAAGTTATACTTTTTTTAAAATACAGGTATAAGTTTTGTAGTTTAATCTGTTGTAGATTTTATTAGGAATAAAACTATGACTATGATTTAATATAATTATAGAACAGTCTCGTGTTTTATGCATCAGTGTACCGTCATGATCACATTATTTGCTGGAAGGAGCTCGGGTGTATAGAAAGGGACTCACCGTTTAAGAAGTAACCATAGAAACGATGGAACTCATTATGTATTTATCCATTTACATTTACTTTACTATTTGTTTTAGTAAAGTAAATGTAAATGGATAAATAAATAGTGGTTTCCATCATGGGATGATTTTAGTTGTTTTCTAAATTTACATTGCTGGCAAAGTAAATGTAAATGGATAAATAAATTGTGGGTTCCATCTTGGGATGATTTTAGTTGTTTTCTAAATCTACATTGCTAGGTGATGTCACACCGTTGTTGACGATTGATACTTATCCGTACAGCTTTTGTTTATTTAAGTCAGGAAGACAAAATGACATTTTCCTTTTTCTAAATGTCTTAGATTTCTTGAGATCTTGAGCTCACAAAAAAGCAGCTGCTCAGTTCTAACTTTAGCAAACCATATATATGCAATTCCAAGCCCAATTAGCTGTGTCTTTGCATTTAAACTATGAAATAATTTTATATTTCATATGTGCTATTTGCACCCAGTCAATCCGAATTTGGTGACCAGAGGATAAAGTATAGGAAAGTATCTTGATGATTGAAGTCTGCGTATTGCCTTTCTGAGCTACCATATTTTGTTGATGATAGGTTACTCCAGTTCTTTAAATCTTCACTTAAGTTGTTCATATTTCTTAATATAACTTATAATCTTAAATATAGCTGTCTAGATAAGGTACTGTATTTATTGTATTTTCTTTGTCTTTTTCGAGTGTTTTAGACAAGGAACTTGTTTGTCTGTTCCCTGGTTTGTCTTCTGTTGATTAGCTGTGCCATTTTCATGTGGAGCAGGAATATTATATCATACATGAAATGCATTTGATGTAAATTTGCATGAGAACACATGCTTTTGATTATTTATTTATTATGCTTCATCTGGCTTTAAGATATGAGCTGCCCTGCTTCTTTATATAACCTAGTTTGTGTTCCTGGAGTATATGGTGTTACCTAAGATATAGCTATGGATTACGATTTTTCTTGAGATATCCAGATCTGAGAATATGCTAAAGTTTTTGGTGCTTTAACTGAACTAACATCTTCACTTAATCTGAGTGCTCAAAACTGCATCTGATTGCTTGGATATATTTTACGTACTGGTTCAAAAACAGGAGTTTCTGAAATTATCTGTAATTGAGCTGGAGGTTTGATTTCTTGAACTTCTGTTTCCTGATCGTTATGTTCTATTTGTTTTTTGATCGGTAAAGAGATAGGGATAGTATTTATATAGATGCAGAATAATACAGTAAGACATTTACAAGTATGGCTATATTCCCCACCCTATGTACACAAAAGGTGTACCAAAAAACAAAAAGGATAGTCCACCTAGCCAGGCAAGCTACCAGAGCCAAAATACAGAAAACTGAAGCCACAAGTATTACAGTTCAGTGTGCCAGATTGAGAGAAGAATCAGGCAGTACTCACACTGAACAATTATCCCATCCTATTCTGAATGAAGAAAATGACGTAGAACTGAATTCCGGATACCTGGTAAGCCAGAAGAAAAGAATGGATATCACCTGATTAAGGATCGTAGGCAAGTCCTTCTCTAGGTCCTCAAAGGTTCTCCTGTTCCTCTCTTTCCATATCATCCAACACACTGCTGAAGGGACAGCATTCCAGATGAGACTAGGATCTTCAATTTGCATATTGCTTTATTCTATAATCTTTATTATTTATTTTGTCAGAAGGTTTAAGATATATTGTAATCATATATCTAGACGAGTGGCTGAAAATATAAAGACATCTTACTGATAAAAAAAGAAAAAGAAAATGTAAAGAAATCTTAGTACGTCAGAGTTCAATGTCTTTTAAGGAAATTGACTGACCTTTGTTTGCTACTGGATATTGGGATGACTGGGATGTTAGAATTTTGGGTATCAAAACTAGGTTGCTTACTATAACCATGTGAATATGACTTTAATTACCCTTGTGCGATGCTATCTTTTCCCTGTTCAAACCTTTTGTTTGTAACCCAATTCTTTCTTCTGTTGGAGCACTTCACAGAAATCAGTTATGGTTTACCTGTATCATAGTTTAACATGAAATACAAAATCTTTGTAATGTGTGTGTGTCTATATATGTGTGTGTGTGTGTGTGTGTGTGTGTATGCAAATATAATCAGGTAGCGTATGTAACTAGCAGTTTCAGAAGCAAATGAGATAGCATTTTTGTCATCAATCAACAAAAATTACTTATAGAGGAAAGTGATAGCGGGATAGTATGGGTCCACGAGTGAGGACTGGGTTGCAATCTAGAAGACCTTTCAGAGTGAGTGTATGGAAAGCAATTCAAAGTGTGTTGGAAAATTTTAAGGAAGGTGTAAGCTATCATGTTGGTGATGGTTCGAGGGTAAGTTTTTGGGAGGATGTTTAGTGTGGAAGCATCCCTTTAAAGGATCAATTCCCTGTCATTTTTTTTTTTAGATAAGTAAAGTTAAGATATTGTATTGCTATAAGAGATTAAAATTACAGGTCAGTCATCCCATATACAAGTAAAATCATGCACACTAGATTTCGAAACACCCTCCCCTACCCCAATAAGC
>JAUPMG010068640.1:0-13260 GCA_031762675.1 Pachysandra terminalis
TTTTCGCTGCTTTCATGAAGGTGAAATTATAAAAATAAAATTACACCTTTACCCTTCATTTTGTCCTGTTAACAGAAGATCCTCTTCCCTCTTCTAATGAGTCTTGACCATTATTTCACTAAAAAGTTAGAGAAAAAAAAATATATTTATATATATGTATATATAATATTGACCAATAGATGGTTTGACATGATCTTAGATCATAATAATTTAGTCTAACAGCGATGAATGTGGGATTCGTCATAAATTTTTCCATCAACATGAACGGTGATGGATCAGGTGCGAGTGAGTGCGGGCGGCACTCTATTGGCCACCCGCACCTGATCCGCTCTCAACATGAATCAACTCCAATCTACTTCTAACAACTGCAAAATCATTTGGCAAAATTATGAGTGTGGATCCTATGCGAGTGGAAGTTAAGTACAGGTGAGTGCGGGCGGTATTTATTGGTCTACGTCACCTAAATCATGTGAACAAGTAAAAGCAAGTATTAAAAAAAAAATTTCTTTCAATTCACATTTGCAGGTGTCCAATAGATTGTCGTCCACACTCACCTGCACATTAAGGTCACCAGCACCTGATCCATTGTCCAAAGTTATCACTATAAGAAATACATAATACATCTCGTTAGATCAACTACTGTTCTCTTGATAGACCAATTAATAGTATTCCCCTTCTCTTAAGAGCTAAGGAACTTGGGAAATATTTTTTGGAACGGAATCCTCAATCTCACCCGTTAGATGATTTGAAACCAATTAGAATATGACACATGGGATAAAAAAGTCACATCATTATTAATAATAAAATAATTTTGTCCCTGATTTTTGTGTGTTAGAAAATTTTAAATAAATTTTAATTAGGTCTTTATTTCATTCAATACTCACTTAATTCATGAAATCTTTTGTATTTCCTTAATATTGTCGAAATACATAGAAATTTGATTTTATTTTCTTTATATGTCTTTTAAGCAAACGCATACACTATCAATGATATTTATACATGATTGTGGGACCCATACTTAGAAAAATATCAAAAAAATAATTGTACATTCGGATAGATATTTGTCATGTCATAGGACATATCAATCAATGGCATGTATATATGATTGTGGGACCCATACCTACAAAACAAAATCCGAATAGTGTCTGAATACATAACAATATATAAAAATATTTTCCGAAAATATCAAAGACAGGACACGTCTTTGATATTTTCGGAAAATATCATCAAACGGCCACTTGACGGCGTCTGCATCAAATCATCAACCAGTCAAATGAGCAACGTCAAGTCTAACGTCCGTTTAGCCTCGGAGTTAACAATGAAGAACTTTTTTATCTCATGACCTGGTACTGATCTTCTTTAGTTTTCGATTTATTCTGAACCAAGAGGCTCGGACACTGAGACACAGATTCGGGCTCATGTGGTGTCATATTAATGGACGGCTGAGATCTCATCTCTTATTTCCCAATTGTTATTTAGACCGAACGAGAAGGGTTTAAGACGATGATCACAGATAGCTAGAGTATCGTCTGATTCCAATCACATCGACCGACGTTAGGGTATCCGATAGATTTTCGGTTTTGAGATCGATAGCCGATCACGCCGAGGAATCAGGTTCTAAAGGAGCATCAGTAATGGAGAAGATATCGGAGAAGCTTCACGGTCACGATTCGTCGTCGTCGTCCGATTCTGATAACGAGAAATCCTCTCCTTCTTCAATCAAATCGACGGTTTATCGGCTCTTCGGGAGGGAGAAACCTGTGCATCATGTCCTTGGTGGAGGAAAACGTAAGGAAATTATTGATTCTAAGTTTTCTCTTTTCAGTCTTCGATTAGATTAATGAAATTTGGGTTTACAGTTCGGGACAAACCCTAGTTATTTGACTTCGTTGCGTTTTTATGGTGCGATTGTTTTATTAATTGTTTGTGTACTTTTTTTTTTTCGATCTAGATCTTGTTTCGTTTTCAGATCTGGCTTCTGAGTTTGATGGATTGCGTTGCTTAAAAGTTAAGAAATACTTTGAAATGTTTGTGAATTCTGAGGTTTATTGATTTGATTTGGTTTTGGAAAGCATACGTTCTGTTATCATTTCATCGAGCTTATGAGAAAATTTCTAATCCTTGTACGTCATGTAGCTTACGAAAAAATATGATGGATTGCGTTGCTTATAAGTTGAGAAATACTTTGAAACGTGTTGAAATGTTTGTGAATTCTGTGGTTTTTGGATGTGATTTGGTTTTGGAAAGCATATTTTTCTGTTATCATGTCATCGAGCTTATGAGAAAATTACTACTTCTTGTACGTCATCGAGCGTTTGAGAAAATTTGATGGATTGTGTTGCTTAGAAGTTGAGAAATACTTTGAAATGTGTAGAAATGTTTGTGAATTCTGAGGTTTATTGATGTGATTTGGTTTTGGAAAGCATGCTTTTCTGCTATCATTTCATCAAGCTTATGAGAAAATTACTAATCCTTGTACTTCGTCGAGCTTGTGAGAAAATTTGATGGATTGCGTTGCTTAGAGGTTGAGAAATACTTTGAAGTGTGTGGAAATGTTTGTGAATTCTGAGGTTTATTGATGTGATTTTGTTTTCGAAAGCGTACTTTTCTGTAATCATTTTATCGAGCTTATGAGAAAATTTGATGGATTGCGTTGCTTAGAAGTTAAGAGATACTTTGAAATGTGTAGAAATGTTTGTGAGTTTTGAGGTTTATTGATGTGATTTGGTTTTGGAAAGCATACTTTTCTGCTATCATTTCATCGAGCTTATGAGAAAATTACCTATCCTTGTATTTCATATGTTGTTTTTGAACTCTTGGTTGTGTTGATTTCAATTTTCACCAAAGATTTCAGTAGAATTGACAGGTTCTTTTTCTCTTTTTGCGAAAAAAAAATAGTTACTGAGCATCCTGTGTCTGACTTGAACTTGAAGTATAGTGCCATTAGAAGACCCTTTTATATAACCCCGTCTTATATCTTTACATCTATTGTTGGTACAGCTGCTGATGTTATCCTATGGAGGAACAAGAAGATCTCAGCCGGTGTTCTTGGTGGAGCCACTGTGTTATGGGTTCTCTTTGAATCGCTTGAGTACCACCTGCTCACTCTAGTGTGCCATGTACTTATACTATCTCTTGCAATCCTGTTCCTTTGGGCCAATGCAACCACCTTTATCAACAAGTAAGCTGCTATAGATTTTCTGTTTCATGTATAATTATATATAATTTGATAAATGCTTAACCAACTGTTCTTCTAGATCTCCTCCTCGCATCCCAGAAGTTTGTATTCCTGAAGAACCAGTCTTGGAGTTTGTCAATGCCCTGCGGATTGAAATTAATCGAGCTTTTTCTGTTCTGAGGGAGATTGCATTAGGAAGAGATCTGAAGAAGTTTCTTGCTGTAAGTTAATCAATTTCTGAAAATTTTGATTGATGTTCCACACAGTAGTTGGCAAGATACCTCATTAATTTAACTGATGACTACCATTCCTGTTAAACTTAGAGCACCATTGTTGATTAACTGATTGTTAGATGATTTACAGTGGTTTCTACGTGCGAGTTTTGGGACTCTTAGTGCCAGAAACTGCAATCCATTTTCATTTGGTGGTTACACATTATTCTGTTTTCAAGTCATGGGTTTTTTGATTGGCCATTTACATGCTAGTGTGTGCTTTGGCTGATCAGGTTATTGCTGGGTTGTGGGTTCTTTCGATTGTGGGAAGTTGGTTCAACTTTTTGACATTGTTCTATATAAGTAAGGACACCCACGTTTTTTGTGTTTATTTATTTATTTCTCGATATATATATACATTCATTGGTCCCCAACACTGACTTGAGTAATTTGAAACAAAATAACAGCCTTTGTTTTGCTACTCACGGTGCCCGTGGTCTATGAGAAGTATGACGACAAGATTGACGCATTCGCTGAGAAGGCAATGGCCGAGATCAAGAAGCAGTATGCGGTGTTTGATGCCAAGGTTCTGAGTAAGATTCCAAGAGGGTTATTAAAAGGCAAGAATGCTTAGAGAGGCTGAGGTTTGGTATGTCAGACATCTATGTAGCTGTTCTTTTCCGAGGTGGTGTTGTGACTCTTTATCCATAATTGCTTTGAACCTTTGTTTTTGTTTTCTATTTTTGAAGTGTTTGGGTTCACAATTTAGCTGAATATGACATTTTATGGGTTGAAGTTTTAGAAGATCTTGTTAATTCATGCAGTGTCTACATATATAGACAGTTAAATGGATGTCACAAAATGAAAAACGTTGTCTTAGACACTTGTATGAATCAGTTCATTGTACATGGGGTCTATGCTTCTCTTTCCCATTGTTGGGGTGTATTCTGTATCAATGATTCTCTTTTGTTGTTCTCATTCGTTATTTGCATTGTTTGATCCATCAGAAGCTTTAAAGCAGGCAATGTTTGTGTAGTAATGTTATTTGCATCGGTTGATCCATAGGACCAACATCTAGAATGATCGGTTTAAGAGTGAATTGTTCTTTGATTAAGCTATCTGGGTGGTATTTTGTAAGGTTATTTTCATGATATTTTGCAAGCCAACATAAATCGGGCTTTGACAGTACAAGAAAGGCCTATAGTGTTTACTATCATTCAGCGAATGAAGTTGGCTTCTTGAATTGCTAAAGTTGGTTGATGTAACTGTTCAAAAAGATGAAAGTGTTTTTCGAGCAACTGGCAACGAGTTCCTTGTAGATTAAAAGATGAAGGCCTATAGGACTTGGAACTTTTGAAAATATATAGTATCAGTAGAGGTTAAACCTGTTATCGCTAGTTTATTATTTATTTAGACTGGAAAATTAGAGGTTTTCAAGATATGATGAAAAAATTTAATGATAAAGCAAATTGAGCAAGGGAGAATGATTTTTCTTGGCCGCCTTGCTAATTTTAGAGATTGATATGGGTTAAATTACATAATTTTTTTCTTTTTTTTTTTTATAACCGGGATGTCCGGTTTAGCGCGTCAGCTTGCGTGCACCACGACTAATCCCTAGGGCGTTGAAGTTAATGACCGGGTAAACTTCTAGTGTCCCCAAGTGAAACGGCCACCTCGCAGGAATCAAACCCGAGACCTGGTGCTTCAGGAGGCACCAGCTGCAAGTGATATGAACTACGTAATTGTATTAGGTTTAAGTGATGAGTAAATTTCAGTCAAGTGTAAATTTCAATTTACTTGTATATTGTAGAGTTCTACCTAGTATAAAACGTAAATTACATAACAATATTTTCGAATAAAAGTTTTGAGTAATAACTTGTAAATTTATGTAAATTATATAAGTAATGAGTCAATATTAATTATGTTAGTGATAAGCATTATAGTTATAAACATTAAGTGTGACATACAAAGATTATTATAACTGTTAATTTTAGGTGTGTCATTATTAATATAATTTTAATCTAAGTAGTATAAAATGTGAATATATTGTTATCAACAAGCTAATAAATAATAGCTCAAAAAAAAAAAAAAAAAAAAAAAGTCTAATATAATTATATTTGAAGTGGGTTTTTTGGTGCAAAATCTATGACCACTATTGCTGTTTATGCCTTTATTTTCCTCAGATTTGCCATTTCTTCCTGGAATGGGCTTTACAAATATTGGGGAAAAGTTAGCATTTGATGGATACAAACTAGCCATATTGCTTCGTCTCAGTAAGCTGTCCATTGAGTTATGTAGGCAAAGGTGGACTAAAAAGAAATTGATCCGTAAAATAGAGAAAGGAGGATTTCAGTCCTGAGTTGGGAGTAAAGCTCAAAACGCAACTGAGCAATGTTTGTAGGGAATTGCAACTTATTTTTGCAATGGAAAAACTGAAACCGGTTCAACATAAGCCAGATAAAATCATGTGTAATGTATTAAAATTGGAATCCTTCTGTTGGTGCTTTTTTTTAGAAAGATCAAACCTCCTCTTTCTCGGCAGGTTGTTGGTTTTTCTCGGTTATGAGGCCGAGGGGTGCAGGTGTGCTAGAACTTTTACAAGTTCACTTGGAGAAAGGTATTATAATAAATTAAATCGAACGGATCGGTCGATTGTAACTAGAATCGGTCTTTTCATGATCAATTATTGATCAAACAATTGAAGGGTTCCTAATTTCAAAGGATCATTTACTAAACCAGAAACATTGATTTTACACGTCAAATAACATTCCACAGGTGTACTAGAACAGAAAAATAAATACATAGTCCCAAGTTGAGCTTTTAAATTGAAAGAAGAACAAATAAAAACTAAATAAAAAAAAATGTAGAAAGAAGCTGATAAGCTGACAAGGATCAGCGTAATGAACCAATAATCAGACTAATGAACCAACAATGTTATCTCACCGCCATGGCTTTCATGCGCACTTGATGAAGTAGTGCCTATCTTACCGTCTTGCTTTTCAGGCAGAGTTACTAAACTACCGGTTGCACCAATGATGATTACCTCACCGTCGTACGTTTTGGACGAATATGATAGACTAACGGTCGGATTGTTAGTAACTTCTCGAGGGGGGCCGTGAAAACTTTTCTGGGGCTGAGAGCAGTAGAGCCTAACCACAAAGCAATTGAGCACCGTTGTTGTAGTGGAGGCAACGAAGAAGATAATTTCAACCCCGACCACGGAGGTCGAGGTCGAAAAAGTGGCCCAAACTTAAGCTTGCAGTGTTGTGATAAAGTTTGGTTTTTGTTCCCACTCTCTAGAGACTTTTTCCATTCTTGAGATCTTTTTTAGAATGTGAGGTTAGTTTCCTCTTTGATGACTTGAAATTTCCTCCTTCTATCACAAATGAGTAGTTACAATAACTACATTGAAGCCTTCATGTGTCATCTTCATGATGTGTCATGTGAAGCTATAATTGTTATAACTACCACCTCCATGTCTTTTCTTTGAGATATGCCATGCATGTATAGTTATTATAACTACATTGTAGCCTCCATGTGTGCATGTCATATATTACCTTCATGATGTGCCACATGGTAAAATCTGATCCATTGGTGATATTTGTGAAAATATAATCTATACACCTTCATATAGTAGATCGAGATGAAGCCAACGTATACTATCACAATTTGAAAAACACAATAGAACCATAAACAATGGAGCCAGATTGCACCACAGAACTGTAGCAGAATCCCTGTTGCGGATCACCGAAGCACATTCCTGAAGCAGAAACCCTGTTACAGATCCCAGAAGCGCATGCCTATAACATAAACATTGATGCGGCACTATTTATGGCACTGTAGCAGAAAACACTGTTGCGGCACTAATCACGACACTGTTCCAAAGCACTGTTCATTACTGTTCACAGAAGACAAAAAGTCAAAATCTGATACAGTGACGGCATTTAATGACCCATACAGTTGTGTTACTTCATTTAGAGCGCGAGACACCTCATTTATGGCGCAAAACAGCTGGCGTTCTCTCTCTGACCTTTTCGCCTCTTCAAAAATTCAAGCATAATGGAATAAAATTGGAATCCGACCCTTATAAAGACCCCTCCAGCTTCAGAAGAAAACACTTATGGAGAGAGCTTAGTAAATAAGAAAAGAAAAGAAGATGGTTGCTAGAAGTGTTTTCTTCTGAAGCTGGAGGGGTGTATTTATAGGGGTCGGATTCCAACTTTATTTCGTTCTGCTTGAATTCTTGAGGAGGCGATAAGGTCCGAAAGAGAACACTAGCTATTTTGCATCATAAATGAGGTGTCTTACGCCATAATTGAAGAAACACAGCTGTATGGGTCATTAAATGTCGTTACTGTATCAGAATTTGACTTTTTGTATTCTATGAACAGTAATGAACAATGATGAATAATGATGAACAGTGCTCTGCAATAGTATTTTGCTACAGTGATGTGAATAGTGCCGCAACACTGTTTTCTGCTACAATGCATTGAATAGTGCCCCATCAGTGTTTCTGCTACAGGCATGCGCTTCTAGGATCTGGAACAGGATTTCTACTTCAAGAATGTGCTTCGGTGATCCACAACAAAGATTCTGCTACAGTTTCGTAGTGTAATCTAGGCTTCATCTGGTTCCATTGTTTATGATTCCATTGCGTTTTTCAAATTGTGATAATATACGCTGTTTTCAGAGGCGGGACTGAAGACCAAAAAGTTGTCATTCAACAATGTGGCTTCTTATTCTTCAGTCTCCACTTCCTAGATCAATAGGAATGTCCAACCTACTGGATTGAAAATTCAACCTCAGATTGTGCTAACTGGAAACAGCATTTGTTTAACCTCATTAAGGATTTGTTTTGTTGATTTGTTGACCATATCTTGCTTCTTCTTTTCTCGTGAAAGGGTAATAAAGACAACCACCATCCAGAAGACAAGCTGGTATACTATTACCGTCTTCTTCTCATTTGAACAAATGGAGAACCAATTGAATAAAAAAAATTACAAGCTCACAACATTAATAAAGAATCTGTAACTACTTACATGATTTATAACATGATTCAGTATCTTGGGAGCAGCCTTGAGATCCGAGAACTGTTCTCCGAGGATGGTGAAACGGACGACGTAAGAGGAACCGTTGAGAACTCGGAATCTGATTGTTCAGGTTGCAGTAGATTTCCACGCCACGGTAGTGTTCTTGGGTTCTGATTCATGGATGTGTTTACTCTTGGAAAACTGGAAGCTGAACTGGGTGTACTTGTTCTATGGTCAGGCAGCGGCGATGCAATGCTAGGAACACTCCCATGTGGATCAGACTTTGATGCATCAAAAGCTTCTGCAGACTCCCTTCTTTCTCTTTCAGTTTCTTTGAGAAGAAAATCAACCCACAAGTCTGCAAAGGACTGTAGAAAAAGAGATCTCTCAAATATGATGACTACAGAGCAATATACTACTGTTTTTCTTTCTTTTTTTTGGATCATATTTAAAAAAAGCAGTGTAATTAATGACTATAATTGTAAGGCTAGAACTCTGCTTTATCTGTGGTGGTCTCACAGAGTGGAAAGAAAAAAAAATTTGTTTTTAAGATTTCAAATCTGTAGGCTTTGTAGCACCTGAACTTTCAATGTGTACTTGGTTGAATCCAGAAAGGAAAAAAATAAAAGACTAGGATTTCTACAAGTGCAGAAGAAAATCCTTGGAATTAATCCTAACCATCAGTCCACGTGGGTCCCCGGGTATTTTAAGATCCAATTGTCAGCTAAGGATCATTCAGACTCTTATAGACTAGGTCCTTCCGAGTAGGGGTGTCAATTGGTTCGGTTTAAAATGAACACTGAAAGAGCCAAACCGAAAAAAGTCGGTTTGGTTTGATTTTTTTTTATTCCGGTTTGGTTTTAGTTTGGAAAATGAAAAACCGAATTAATTTGGTTCTGTTTTTGGTTTACGCTTCAATTAAACCAAACGGAAAACTAAACCGAACTTAACTAAATATATGTAAAACCAAATCGAACCATACTAGACTAATATATCTAATATACGTGTATATATATATATGTGTGTGTGTGTGTGTGTGTGTGTGTGTGTGTGTGTTGTGCATGTGTGTATTTAGTACATAAAATAGCATTCATTGTATCAAACCAAACCGAAAAACGAAAAACCGAATTATTTCGGTTGTTAAGGTTTTCGGTTTTGGTCATTATAGTTCAATTTGATTTTCAGTTTTATACTTCGGCTTTTATTTTGATTTGGTTTGGTTTCGATTTGGCCACTAAACTGAACCAAACCGACCGAATTACACCCCTACTTCCCAGTGGATCCAGTAGTGCATTCCAGTGTTACTGAGCTACCTCCAAACTGAGCTATGAATTTTATAGGTCAAATGAACAACATGGATTATAACAAAGGTGGTCCGGTCCATACATGTAACTAGTGGACAAGAAATCATAAGAGAAAAGCTAACCTGGTTATCAGATGGCCCGGGACCATGTACTTCGGATGAGCCTCCCAATATTCCACCAACTAGGCGCCCCGGTAGACCCAAGACACCTCGAACAACACCTTTACCTGCACCTTGCTGAGCGCCACCTATTCTTTGCTTGTCTTCCTCGGCGAATCCCAGCATGCGAACCATAAGATCCAGAACCTGATGCTCTCCAGATATGACAATCAATTCCCAAGTGAGTTAATTAGGAATTTATTTCCAACATTAGGGTACCTACTTATGTCAGGAGAGGCAAACAGAATGAGTGAAGATAAATCCTCCTTGCCTCTGCTGTACGATGCCAGGGGATCTGGGGAAACATAGAACAACTAGAAGATTATGAAAAAATTAACCTGACTAATCCTACCCATCCAATATGAAAGCTTCTTTGGTGGACCATTTGCCATATTTTTTGATCAAGATGCCCTAAAAAAGCTAGAAATCGTATCTTAAGTTACCATCAGCGAACAATATTTGGTCTAAGAGCATGTACAGCAGAGGAAGATGGATTTTCCTATCATCACATCCTGAAGCAATATTTTTCTCTTCAGATTATCTCCAATACAGACAAATATCCTCTGATAAGAAATCGTGCTACCTCTTTGCTGTGGTTTCTCTGAAAGTACGTCACCAGCAACTTTATAACAATGCGCCTGCAAACAATTTTAGTCATTACAACTATGTGGCTCTCATTTTCTCTAAAAGGACAAGAGAAAGAAAATAAAGCTAATAAAAGACGGAACTTCCAGTCAATCAAGTTAATTGAAGATATCAATGGAGCTCAAAATCTCAGCTTCACCAACTAACATGGTAACCGTAACTGACTATAGGCATCTTACGATAGAGTAGGACAGTCCTTCAAATAAAAAAAACCCAAAGTAATAAGAGAATCTCAATCTAACATTAGTATACAACCAACAGTTCTGGAAAGATTACCCAACTAAATAGCATGACCATATGCAGAATCTTGAATCAAAAAAGATGTGTGAAAATTTTAATACATATAATTCATGAAAACCAACAAATCTATGAACAATAATCAACTTTTTTTTTTCCTTTCTGTGGGGGCAACTGGAACTCAAGCAGCCAACATCATGATTGTGATGCAGTAAGCAATCAATTAAGCTGCCAGATGAATACAAGAAATTACTAATTTCACAGCTAGCTTTGTGTTGCCACTTTATTGTAGTATTTCTCATGTTATCTATTCAGAAGGCATGGACAAGAATAAAGTAAATACATTCTTAGGTAAACAGGACCATATCTTCCAATTCAGCATATAATCCACTATCTGAATGGACAAGTCGACTTCTTCATCATATTGCCAAAAACTAAGCCATTGTTAAGCTATATCAAGTTTGCTAGAAATATAGAAAACGGACCCAATATTTCAGCATATGAAAAAAAAAATCACAAATTAAAGAGGCTAACCTGTCAACAAAGTAGTCTGAATCCATTGACATTCTGTTAAGCCTTGTCATGCTTTGTTCAAGAGCTCGCCGTAACTTTGTATTGTCTTCCTCAAGCTTATTTACTGAATGTCGTCCTTCTGATAGTGTTTTTTCAGCTTGTGAAAGCTTGGCCAAAATTTCTTCCTTTTCTTGCTTAGCTACTTCCACCCGTTTATTTGAATCCTAGAGAAAAAATGGATATTAGAATTCGAAGAATCATAGACTAGAATATGGCTTTGCACCATCCAAAAAAATCAAGCTGCCACGTTCTTATGTCTCGGTCACAGAACAAATTAATAATGCCGAAGCTTCAGATAAATTCTACATTAGGTATTAGAAATTGAAAAGCGCAAATAACATGGAGACAACAGCACTGAAAAATGAAGGGGGAGTTAATACAAGATATTATTGTGCCTGTGTATCTGTGCATACAATATGCCTAGAGGAAAAAAAAATTGCACAAAAATTCTCAAATACCGTATTAAGTTCTTTAGGTGTAGATATATTCACATGTCCACATACAACTCAACTGTAAAGCTGAAATTCAAGGAGAAATAAGATACTAAACAGAATCATCTGATCATACGAACAAGGAACAGGTGCACAACAGGCCCCCATTCCCTACAAAGAAAATAGGAGAGAGCGAGATGGAGGGAGGGAGTATAAATAAATAGAAAAACTGCCAAAAAGTAAATTCTAGACTCAGATAACGCATTCAGAAATTGTATACAGGACAGTTGGCAAAAATTGCCATAGGTCATCAAGCATTAGGTACCTGAACTGGGCAATACTAAAGATGCAACACAGCAAATTAAAATCCATCCTTGATGTAGCTCCAACTTCCAAAAAGTTACCAAGTTTGGCTTTCCGATCATAAAATGACACAAAATTCTTTTGAGCTCATTGGGATAGAGATCTCAAATTCCCCATTAATATGTATCTTTAAGCATAGGAAGCAGCATGATGCATTTGGCTAAAGCACATTAGTTCACATGGGAATACAGTATTACGGTGCAACAGTGCTATACCATATCTTTGCCCATATGAAAAGCCCTAAATGCCAAGTTGGGGGGATTTTTTTTTATAGGATTTCTAGGCTGGACATTAGATACTTCTTTACTTTGGCTTGTTGCAAGTTACAATTGAAATCAGGAAACACAGGTCCAAATGCTCTTTTAAATAATACAGGGATATTTTGATTAGCAAGTTCTCAATTTTCTAATTAAAAACAGTCAATGGTCAATAGTCAATAGGCTCTAGGCTATAAATATATGGGACGTTGAGCCATGTAATAACTATTTATGTTTTCAATTGAAGAATTTTCTGATTTCAGAGAAATTTTATCCAAATTGCATCCTGTCCAACCCTATACTGCATCATCCATCAACAATCAAACACGATCAATGTTCTGATTTTCTGAAACTTCTGCCTTTGTTCAACCTTAACTCCTACTCGGGAATCCCACTGTTCGCACCAGGAACTTCCCATCCAGCACCTGTTCCCAAACATAAAAAGAGTTCTCGGGCCGAAAATCTCATTAAAGCACTCTCCTACTATTCTTCAACTAGCATCTCTATGGCTCAATCTTCCACCGCAAAACAAATGGAAATTCAAGGTTTTTAAGGCTACCTAAAGCCCTTCCATTTGTTCTGCCCTATGTTAAATCAATTTTTGCCTATACATCTAAGGACATTTCATAGATTAAATACTCTTCGAGAATACTCAAACATTCTAGAAAATAGTTAGGATATTTTTCAAACTACAAAATGTACGTTGTATAATAGATATATTTTTTTTTGATCTATAAAAGTATGGTATATATTAGATTAAAAACTGAAGAGACTGTACAACGAAACAAAAAGAACGAAAACATCAAACATATAGACATGATATCAACAGTCCCAAAAAAGGCCCCATTTACTGTTAAAGACTTCAAAATGCA
>JAUPMG010068660.1:0-13260 GCA_031762675.1 Pachysandra terminalis
TGGATAGAGTCCAAATTATGTTGGACTCTATCCTCTCTATTTTCGATAGAAAAGAAAAAAAATGTCTAATATTTTTATAAAACTTAAAAAAAATGAATAATATTATGAAATATTCTTCCGTAACAGCCTAATCATGGATAGAGTCCAAATCATGCTGGACTATATCCTCTCTTTTAGATAAAAAAAAAAAAAGAAAAAAGAAAAAGACGTCTAATGTTTTTATAAAAAATTAGAAAAAGAAGGAAAAAAAAAAAGGAATAATGTACTGAAATATTCTTAAAAGTAGTATTTACTTTTAATAGTAGTATAGATACAGATTTTTAAAAAAAGGAAAAAAGAATAATGTACCGAAATATTCTTAAAAGTAGTATTTGCTTTTAATACTGTACTAGCAAAAAAAGCACACGTGTTGCCTGTGAAGGTTGACCATTAATATATGTTAGATTTTAAAGTAATGAGATTCACTTTTATCATCTCATAACTTCTATATTTCACAATACGTAATTCAATAAGATTCACTTTTATTATCCTATTTTTTTAAAATTATAGCCTTTTAATTATATTAAATTTATTTTTATATTTATTATATAAATAAAATTAAAGACATTATTATATATAAATTTATATTGAGATATATTAATTATTTAACCAAAACAATAAAAATAAATAAAGGTAGGAAAAGATCATAATTCACATTTAAAGATAATTACTTATAGAGAATTAAAATATTATTTGAAAATAACTATATTTTAAATAGTTAAAAAAGGATAATTCAAATATCTATAATTTATAATTGTAAAATAAATCTTATAAATTACTTTCTCCTTTAATAGTAGTATCATATGATATAATATATTTATATAACATCTTACAAAATCTTATAAGAATTTATAAATTTAATATATAAAGAAATAGATATTTTAATTTAAATTATACTAATTTTTATAAAATTAATTATATTATTTTGTCTTTCATTTTTAACATGGACAAGTATTAACCTAATTTTATTTTATAGTATGATTTAAATATCTTAATATATAATATCTTAGGAGTGAATCAATCCTTCCGTCGTTGGGACGTTGGTAGGATAACCCTCAAAAGAGGGATGGGGGTGGTGAGGGTCTGGGGTTCGATTCCGTGTCTCCGCTAGCCATATCTTTTGATTCTTTACTCTGTAAGACCATTTGTATTGTAAAAGTGGCTTGCGGTTCAAGGCAAATCCTTATATGTTGTGTGTTTGCTACTTAGTGCACTACAGTTAACTCTTTAATAACTAATAATCATGGGGGACATAGGATTCATTAATTAATGGAGCTATTAAAATTTACGAACCTTTTTATATAGTTTTACCACGAATAAAAATATATTTCATTATATTGCACAAAAAGTTGTTCAGATACGACTATAATTCTATTAATCTAATGTTAGATTTAAATTTATTTAGTAAAGTAGAAAATATCTTAAAACTTATATATTAGTTAGTGAGTTTAGATATCTTAATACATAACAACTTACTCCTGAATCCTTACAAGAAGTAACTTTATTTATTAAAAGTAGAAAGTGTCCTCAATTTTTTCTAAAACGTATCTATTTGTTATCTATGAGTAAAGCAGGATAATGTTAAGATAATATCCTTATCTTATATTGTAATTTTATCTAACTAACATTTAGTTTATTAGGATAAAGGTGTTTTAGTCATAGGATCGAAAAAAATCAACCATTTTTCAACTACAAAAACTTAATATATATATATATACCTTAAAAATAGCTTCTGCTTTTAATATTAGTATAGATTAATAAAAATAATTCTAATTCTAATACTTATTTAGTGTGTCTCAACCTTTTTAAATGGAAGTTTTAGTACTTTTAATAAATTAAAATAATTATTCTATTTAATATATATGACATTTTTAAGATTTATTTATTAGATATTAAAATACTTTTAAATTATTGTGAGTTATAAAATTATTATTTAGGTAATTTTAATAAGAATGTATATCTAATTGGTGTTATAAATGGTATTTTAGGTGTTTTATATTGTTTTTATGTCTTTTTATGTTTGGATATTGAGACAAGACTCTTTTGGGGTGCTTATATTTTATAAATAAGCTTATATAATTGGTTTATTATAGGTTTAAATAAAAGTGACGAATTTCAAAGATTATCCTTTTATTTTTTATTAAATTATATAAAAATAGTTATTTATTAAAATAAGGCTCTTTTTGTTTTAGAGTTTATAAAGAAGAAAGAGTTCTAATAGAATTATGAAATGGTAATTTAGTTATAAAAAGGGATCGAAAAAATTAATAATTTTAATAAATAATTATTTATAATATGTAAAGATATTCATACTTGCTACTACAAAAGAACGATTTTTTTAAGGTTTTCTTAATTATAAATTATAAATTATAAATATTTTGTAATAAGTTTTTTAAGCTTATAAATATTATTTAAATAAATTTAAAAATCCCTTTCTCTTTACATATTTTATTAGTAGTTATTTATATATTATAAATAATTTATTGATATTATTTTTATAAATTATACGTGTTTTATCTTATAAATTTTCAATTACAATATAAATTTATTTTAATCTTATGTTACACATTTTAACCTTATCTAGTTAAAAGATAACTCATTTAAACTTAATCACATTATTTAATTGATACGTATGGAAATTTTTTGTTGGTGAGAGATTGGGTTTTAATAGGACTCTAAAAAGGATAAAAGAAAGATTCGTATGGGATTTGTGAGAGATTGGGTTTTAATAAGACTCAAAAATGAATAAAAGAAAGAATTAATAGAATATATTGGACTTTAAAAGGATAAAAGAAAGATACGTATGGGATAAAGTCCAAATCATGTTGGACTCTACCCTCTCTTTTAGATAGAAAAGAAAAAGACGTTTAATGTTTTTATAAAAAATTTTAAAAAAAGAAGGAAAAAAAGGAATAATGTACTGAAATATTCTTAAAAGTACTATTTGCTTTTAATAGTATATATATATATATATATATATATATATATATAATAGATTTTTTTGTAAATGTAAATCCAATAATGAAATTACTGGTTCGATGGAAGCCTAAGTAGATAGGCGATCGTACCCTCCTTCAAGAGAAGAACTAAAGAACAAAAGTAATCAAAGAGTAACACAAATAGATTAATCTGAAAGTGATGGTGGATGAAGGTGTTTAGGAGTTGTGAGCACACTTTTGGGATACGTTTGAAGAAACTTTACCTTATCCCCTTGATTTTCGGATACCAATCTTCCCATTATGTCAACAGACGTAATTTATAATGTGATTCGCAATGAACGAGCTCACGCCCCTCCTTTCCTTATATCTCAGAATCCCCTCTTAAATCAGCTAGGTGCATATTACGCCTTCGACGCCTATCGTAGGCGTTGACGTGAATCACACAAATCAACAAGGTGTACGTTGTGCCTTCGGTGCCTATTGATAGGCGTTGGCGTGAGTCACATGAATCAGAGTCTTTTCATCTTTTGGCATCATGGGGCTTTGGCATCGAGATTTTCTCTAGTCTTTGGCGCGTCAGTCTCAATCTGTTGATGTTTGCCAAGTTCATTTAGGCTTTGGTGACGTCGAAGGCTTTCTTGCCTTTGGCGTGTCAATCTCAATCTGTTGGATGTTATTGAAGTTCTATTATCTTTAGTGCCTTTGAGACTTGCTAATATTGGCACTATTAGAACAATTCATCTTTATGACGTCGTGGAGGTTCCCTTTAGACGAAAATTTTTCTGACGTCGTAGAGGTGACTTCTAGACAAAAAAATTTCTGCTGTCATAGAGGTTCCCTCTAAATGAAAATTTGTCTGACGTCGTAGAGGTGCCCTCTAGACGGAAATTTGTCTGAAGTCGTAGAGGTGCTCTCTAGACGGAAATTTTTCTGATGCCATAAAGTTGCCCTTTAGATGGAAATTTCTCTGACGCCATAGAGGTTCCCTCTAGACGAAAATTTTCCTGATGTCGTAGAGGTGCCCTCTAGACAGAAATTTGTCTTACATCGTAGAGGTTCCCTCTAGATAGAAATTTGTATGATGTCGTAGAGGTTCCCTTTAGACGGAAATTTTTCTGACGCCACAGAGGTTCCATCTAGACGGAAATTTGTTTAACGTCGTAGAGGTGCCCTCCAGATGAAAATGTATGTTCACAAAGACGCATCTCTTTAGTGATTGTAAGGTGCACCTCGAGGGCTGTCTTACCCTCTCTTACCATCAGGGCTGCCTTTATAATTTGTATGGTTGTGATGCTCACATCATCAGTAAGTTTTTCATCATTCATCGTATCTCGTCGAGATATCTTAGTCAAGAATTAGGCTTTCACCTAAGTCGTGATTATAAGTAGTCCAATGTGGTTTCACCACGTGTCATCATTTCATTAGGACATATATCTTTGCAATTTTCACTATCTACATTTCAATCTCCCTGACCGCGATGATTAATATCAAGATTATTGGCTTGATCATGCCGACATCAATCAGAAATTGTGATTGTGCTTCTGCTATTGATTTTTGAAGTTCGAAATCAATCAAGAATTGTTGCTTCAGTTGTTGTTTCTTGAATATTGATATGAAGAGAAATTTTTTTGTCATGGTACGCCAATGGTAGGTCGGACAACGACTGTGCAGATTTCCTTCGGGATTCTTATTGCCATGCGCCGAAGGCGTATTAAGAGTCAATATTCATCAATAACATCTCAGATTTCTCTCATCTGAAAATTTCTTCTGGTATTGGCGCTAATAGCAAATTCTCTTCTTCTCTTCCTTTTTTTTTTTTTTTTTAATCAAATTCAATTTCAGCGCTACGACCTTTTCTGAAATTTTGTACGTTTAACTCTTGGTATTGGTGCCAAGGTTTTTCTTTTTTTGTTTTTTTGAAAATTGGAGTTAAAGAGATTTTTCCCTCTTTGGCTTTGGTGTCTCTTCACATGTTTTGCTCTTATTATATATATATATATATATATATATTTATTGAGGAGAGGTGATCACTTCCTCCATCTCTTCTTCTTTTGTCAAAGGGTTCTCTAATCTTTCTTCTCTCTTTTTGTTATCTTCTATGGTCAAGAAGCGCCTATCTCGTGCACCGGTACCATTGAAGCATGCCGGAGAGGCTACTCCTCTTGAGCCCCCATCAGATTGGTAAAGCAACCCTATTTTGAAAGATCGATTTTGGAATCGCATCCCTCAATCTTTAGATTTGACAAAGCATACATTGGATAAATTGACATGCATCTTCCCCGAATCTGACGCCGAGGCAAGAATCGTCCTTGATATTCTTTCTACGCCTCATTTTTGTTTTGAGGCAGGTTGCTATTCTCCTAGCAAGATTCGGTTCAAATGCCATCCTTGTCATTCCTCGGGTTGGCTCGGACGGTATCAGGAAGCTTATGAGAAAGAGGCTCGAAGCTTGCGGATTAGAGAACGCCATCAAGGGATGTTATGAGTCGAACATCAATGTCGACAGGTCAACAATTTTCCAACTGGTATGTCATTGGAACACTTCCACTCATACTTGTATATCCTCTTGGGGTGAATTCGCTCCATTCATGGAGGATGTTCATGTCCTGCTCGATCTTGACCTTGTTGGTGATGCAATGAATATCGACCGCGATGAATAAGAACTTCGAGTTGTTAAGAAATTGACAAGGCCCAAGATTCTGTGAAATGTCTTCCAGTATTCGACACGAACTCTCAAAGGGAAAGGATTGCGTGCTTCATTCCGTGGGTGGATCCGTCACTTTTTTAAGGACGTCAAACCTTCAAGCGCGATGGAGGAGACACATCGGAATCTCCTGTTGGCAAGGGGTATAATTCATCTCACATGTTCGAGGCTTTCATCGCCTTATTCCTCTCGAGATACATCTTTGAGGGTCTTCTTAATGAGAAGGTTCAAGAATGTCATTTTGCTATGAATGTGTGCATGGCACGAGGTAGTCGGTTTCCTCTATCGCCAATGTTCTTGGGATCCATGTATTATTGGCTGGATCTACTAGTCGAAGACTTGGCATCTTCATTCGGCAGGTATGACATTGATTTGTTCATTCCTACCTCATTCCTTCAGGTATTCATGTTCGAGCACTTTAAAGGGTATGCGCCTCCTCCCCTTAACTTTCCAGAATGTGATTAAGATGAGCAACGTACTCGAGTCGCGTTATGGGATAACGGGATGCCTTCTAGCGAGAGTGGACAACCGTTATGTTGTAAAGTCTTATAATCCTCAGAAATTTCTTCAATAATTCGGGCTGCAACAGTCCAACAGATGCCTCCTGTTTAAATGGCGCCTACGCTCAGTATTGCTCAGGCGTGCGTCTTTAATTCGAGAGATAGTGTCCGGAATATGTTCCATATATTGCGGCAGAGAATTGCAGTGATGGGTGATAACCCTACAAGTGTTGCACTCCTGAGATGGCAAGGTTTTGGTACAATTTTACTCAGCGCGCCCGTTCCATTGTTCGGAAGAAAGCTTCAGACGCGCCATTGGTAATCATCTCTAAGAATCATCCAAGAATAAAATTTCCCATGAGACATAGGCCCCAAAAGTCGGTGTTCAGAAACGCTCTGCGAAGACGGTCAAAGCGATGACGGAAACCGCTATGTCCGCTACCAAAGCGGTAAGATTCCTTATGCTTTCGTCTTCTGACGTATCTCATTTTGTATTTTACTTTCTGCTTGTGGATGCATCCTGATTTTCTTTCTTCTGTTTCAACTAATTTCAATCATTTGTTTATTTTCTAGGTTTCATCTACGAGCCAAGCTGGTTCGTCTTCCAATCATTAAATACTACCTACTAGGGATTCTCCACCTTCGAAACTAGAGGAGAGGAGCTTACAGCCGAAGGGGACAAAGAAGTGAGCTGCGACATCACTGAGGAAGTGGTAGCGGAAAATAAAGAGGAAGAGGAAGAAGATAGCGAAGAGAGTAATACTGATGAAGTTTGGTCAGGTATCGAAGGAGATATGGGACTCACTCGACTAATTTAGAGAGGATTTCGACAACTGTGGCTTCGCCTTCTCATGCGCTTTCTCCAGCTATTAGAGCTAAAATTTAAACTTCTTTAAGTGTGTGTTCTCTTTTGAGCTAGTAGAGGTAAAATTTATACTTCTTTAAGTGTGTGTTCTCTTTTGTTGATATTCATCGTATCATTATTTGTCGCCTATAGAAGAATTTGATCAACATCAATGTCCTCCCACTCCTGGCGCTGAAGGTCTGATCTCTCCTGCTGTGAGCGAAGAGAGGAATGAGCGTCATGTAGGAGGTCCTTCAGTTGACGCTCCTTCTGTGAAGGGATCTCATGGCTCCAAGGCGGCGACAACCCGTGCTCCCAGGGCACCTATACATCTTCCGAGAGCACCCATATCTTCTACCGCTCCTTGGGTTTCTCACGAGAGAAAGAAATAAACGATCAAGAGAAAAAAGAAGGATGACGATTCCGTCATAGCGCCTACCTCTCATAAGCAAGGGAAATCATCTATTCAGGCTTCGCCATCGAGTCCCCCAGTCGCATCTCCTGTCATCAAGGAGGTAAGAAATATTCTATCTTTGATATTCTTCTTGCTGAAAGAATATGTCATTTCCTCTTTATTATCTTCTGTGTCCGCAGACTGATGTTCATACGGAAGTGGCTTCTCTTCCTAAAGAGAATGAAAATCCTCCTGACTTTGTAGAGAAGGCGTTATTTGGCGAAGTGCCTACAAGCATTCCCGCAGATCCCGTATTACTCCTAACCATAGGATCCAATGTCAATTACGTGTTCATAGGGGAAATCTTGATCCCTTGCGTTTATAGCTCCATCCTTGAAGAGATCATCAAGTGTCATGGCGATCTGGGAGAGCATATAGGTCATTCTAATCTTTAAGTTCGTGTCTTTATACTCGTTGGTATGCTCGGTAGTCAATCGTCTTCGTGCGATAAGATTTCCTTCACTTACCATGGATGTGCTTCAAGATATGTACAAAGACCTCAAAGATCCCTTGGCATTAGGAATGAAGTTGAATTGGCTGGTTGCTCACTTGAAAAGCTTTGAGGAAGCCCTGGCACAAGTTTCACGCCTTAAGGAGTTAAAAGCTTCTTTTATGTTGTGTGAAGATCTTCAATCTCTCATCGAGGAGCGTGAAGCGAAAGCAGAATCCTTAGAAGCTCAGCTCTTGCAGGTAAGGAAGCAATTGTCTGAAGACAAAGCAAGATTGGCCAGTGACAACAATGAGTACTCCTTTGTGCGTCGTGGCTTGATGACAGCCCCTTTACGCATAGCAATCTTTTGACAGTTCTTTGGAAGAAGGCGTGATGGCGCCTAGTTTTTTTTTCTAAAAAATCATCCTTGTAACTTTTCTTTTCATTTTTCTTGATATCAATGAACTTTAGTCTTCCATTGAGAGTTACCTTGGGCGGTATCAACATAAAAATCTTCTTTTTTTTTTGCTATAAACGAATTGTCACCCTAATTAATTAGCGCGTTCTACGAAAGAGATTTTCAAACATCTATAAAAAGGGGTGAGGGGTTTCAGAGAACTTACCTCATTTGAAATACTTCATTTTCTCTCTAAGTATTAGATTCAATCATTTTCGCACAAACTTGATGGCGCATAGGGGAGACTTAGGCAATGCTCTTGGGGTTATCGCTCCTCATCCACTGGAAGAAGGCAAACAAGACTTCATATACCTTCATGAGTTATACGATATAGGTGGTTTCAATCTGATGCGCCTGGGAACCCACTGGCCCCCTTCCTTCCCCATTTTTTGGGAGGCGAAAGAGTCTTTGTTGAAGGCTTTTCCCTACTTCTTCGACATATTTTCCATGGCTGATCACATATCTTTTCGTAGAGTGATATGGGTAGATTTCATTATGTTGGTGGAAGACACAGCATCTCTATATTTGGAGAATGCTCATCTGAATGTTCATCTTCATTACAGAGGTCTCTTCCGTTGCCTTTGTCATTTTTCCTTAGATAATCGCTTCAATTGTGCATTCCTTGGGGATGCACTCTTCTATTGTGCACGAAAATACTACCAAGAGCCGGAGAAGGTCAATCAGGAACCTGTGATCATCTATTTGCATCTATCCAGGAGGATCCAGCATACTTGACAACATTAGCCTTGGAAAATAGGGCGAGGATACTGTAGGAACGAACGGAAAGAATGTCGAACGATGTTTACCGTGCTCAAATAGGCGGAGAGGCACGCGCTATAAGATGAGAAGGTGACCCACACAGCTTGACTACGGTTGTGAATGACATCCTTGATCTCAATAATGTTTTTTTATGAACACTGCCAAGATTTGAAAATCTTTAGAGCCCAAGTAATATCTTACTTTGGTGAGATGCCTGCAAATCCTGCAAATGAGGATGAAAGTGATGATGAATGAGAGGAGTCTGGATTGTGCTATTGTTCTCAGCCAGATCAGCGCCAATAGTGTTTTTTTAATGTAGTAATGTTACGAGGTAGCGAAGCTATCTATTTAGTCAGTGTTTGTTTTTTTTTTTGAATGTAATGTCGTGTAGGCACATTGTACCCTTCTCTTCCTTTCGGATGATTTTTTATGAAAATGCATTGGCATGAACTCATATTTTAAAATCGTTCAAAACATGCTTTTATTTCTGATCATATAAAGGAAAAACAATCAAGCTACATGGATATGATGTTCGCTCTTCATTAGGACAATCTCCATGATACAACTTGATCCATTTAGCATTGATTAGATCATTCAAAGATGTCCCATTTATCTGATCTAAAAGCTAATAGCCGTTGTCGGGAGCCTCTCGGATGATGTAGGGTCCTTCCCACTTACGCATGAATTTAGGAGCAGCTAAATTGGCACACATGTGGATGGCCGCTCTTGGCACTTTGTCTCATATCTTGAAGTTGCGACTTTGGACCATCTTGTTGTACGCTCTTGAAATACGGGCTCGATATGTGGCAAATTTATCTTCTGCGTTGCTTCTCCTTTCATCAATCAAGTTCAATTCTCTAATTCTTCCCTCGACTTCATCTTCTTCTTGGGCGGCTTCCACCACCATGTGAGTAGAAGGCACTTTGATCTCCACTGGTAGGACGACGTCGCTACCATACACCAAGGAAAATGGGGACTCTTTAGTTGAAGTCCTCTTCGTAATTTGATATGCCCAGAGTGCCATCATGAGTTTCTCATGCCACTTTCCTCCTCGGTCATGCACCATCCAACTAAGGATCCTTACCAATGCTTTGTTAGTGGTCTCAGCTTGTCCATTTTCCTTTGGGTAGTATGGGGTTGATCTGATATGCTTTATGCCATAATGTTCTGTCAGCAGTTGAACATCTTTTTTGACGAAAGGCATTCCATTGTCGGATATTATCCTCTAAGGGATGCCAAGTCGACAAATAATGTTGTTACAAATGAAGTTGCCAATGGCGATGCCAATAGCACGTCTCATGGGTATAGCTTCTATCCACTTGGTGTAGTACTCAGTAGCAATAAGTATCCACATGTGACCTCCCGAGTTAGGACTGATAGGCCCAATCAAGTATAATCCCCATGAATGGAAAGCCCATGGAGTTGAAATATGTTGCAATTCGACATGAGGAGCATGGATCTTTTGGCCGAAAATCTGACATTGGTAATAATGTCTCATGTATTCATGTACATCATTCTGCATAGAGGGTCAATAGTATCCATTCTAGAGCAATTGCTCTAGTAGGCGATGATAACCTTGGTGGGCGCCACAGTCCCCTGAGTGCATTTCTTGCATCCTCGGCTTCTTTATTTTTCAAACATCTGAGCGGCCAACCAGCCCAACTTTAATGCTATAGGACTTCTTTTTCCATAAAGAACCTCCTCACACGTCTCTTAAGATTTACCGCTTCTTTGGTGTTGTCTGGGAATTGGCTTGTAGACAAGTAATCGACGTATGGTTTTCTCCAATCTTCATCAGCTTTGGTGATGACCGTACAACTTTCTCGGTTATATTCGTCATTGAAACGTGGGCAAATTTTTTGTAGCTCATTAGCCTCATTCATCATAGTTGGCTAGTAATAACTAGCCTGTTGAAATCTTTTGTACAAAGCTTTGTCATCTCTTTGAGAGAATTGCTAGTTGTGCATGAAGTTTAACCGTTGTGTGGCTTCTTTATGTCCAAGACATCGACCTAGTACTCCTGTGGTAGCTATATGGTACAATTCGCCTATCAAATTAACAAAGTTCTTCAACTCTTTCATCAGTGTAACTGATGCTCTAGGATTTTGCAAATCCTTGATGACTTGAGTCCTCCAGTTTCCTTCTTCATTCTCATGAATTCTCTCGCTAATAGTAACTGGCTATGTCTTTTTGATAACTTCTACATAACTTGAGACTTCATCAAATTTGAGCCGAGCTCCTAGAGTAGCCAGCGTGTTAGCATGTATATTCATAGTTTGAGGAGAATGTTCAAACTTGGTGATATCAAAGTATTACAAGTCTTTGCACCATCGTCCGATATTATGCCATTATTGGATCTTTGACTGCAAATTCTCCTTGCATGTGCTTGACGACAAGGTTAGAATATCCTCTTATAATTAAATTCTTCATTCCCATTTGTTTAGCGAGCAATGGTCCTAAGACCAAAGCTTCATACTCAGCTGAGTTGTTGGAAGACAAAAATTGTAGTTTGTAGGATGCTGATGTAACTTCGCCATCGGGAGAAAGTATCACAACGCCTACGCCCTTCTCTGATCGTACCCCTCCTTCAAGAAAAGAACTAAAGAACAAAAGTAATCAAAGAGTAACACAAAGATTAGATTAATCTAAAAGGGATGGTGGATAAAGGTGTTTGGGAGTCGTGAGAACACTTCAGAGATACATTTGAAGAAATTTCACCTTATCCACTTGATTTTCGGATCCCTTTTTGGAAATAGGGACTGCAATGTATAGCAGTTTGAGAAAGGTAATGATAGATGAAATTCTTTTTGGACTGTTTTCCAACGGTGTTTAAAACATTAATATAGGGGTAATTAGTGGTAATTATCCCTATCTCTCAAGTCGTCCCCTCATAAATTACATTGATAAATTACACTTCTGCCATTCAATTATAATCTTGCCATTATGTCAACAAACGTAATTCATAATGTGATTCGCAATGGGTGAGCCTCACTCCCCTCCTTTCCTTCTATCTCAAAATCCCCTCTTGAAATCAGCAAGGTTCACATTACGCCTTCGACACCTATTTATAGGCTTTGACGTGATTCACACAAATCAGCAAGTTGTATGTTGTGCCTCTGACGCTTATTGATAGGTGTTGGTGGGAGTCACATGAATCAGACTCTTTTCATCTTTTGGCATCATTTGGATTTGGCATCGAGATTTTCCTTAGTCTTTGGCGCGTCAGTCTCAATCTATTGGATGTTTGCCAAGTTCATTTAGGCTTTGGCCCCGTCGAAGGCTTTCTTGCCTTTGGGGCGTCAATCTCAATTTTTTGGATGTTATTGAAGTTATCTTATCTATAGTGCCTTTGAGACCTGCTAGTCTTGGCACTATTAGAACAATTCATCTTTCTGACGACGTAGAGGTTCCCTCTAGATAGAAATTTGTCTGACGTCTTAGAGGTGCCCTCTAGACAGAAATTTTCCTTACATCATAGAGGTTCCCTCTAGACAGAAATTTGTCTGACGTCGTAGAGGTGCCCTCTAGATAGAAATTTGTCTGACATCATAAAGGTGCCCTCTAGACGGAAATTTTTCTGACCCCAAAGAGGTTCCCTCTAGACGAAAAATTTTCTGACGTCGTAGAGGTGCCCTTTAGACGAAATTTTTTTTGACGTCGTAGAGGTGCCTTCTAGACGGAAATTTTTCTAACGGCACAGAGGTTCCCTCTAGATGGAAATTTGTCTGGCGTCGTAGAGGTGCCCTCTAGACGAAAATTGTTCTGACGTCATAGGGTTCCCTTTAGACGGAAATTTTTCTGACGTCGTAAGGTTCCCTCTAGACGGAAATTTGTCTAACGTCGTAAAGGTTCCCTCTAGACGGACATTTGTCTGACGCCATAGAGGTTCCCTCTAGATGAAAATTTTTTTGACGTCGTAGAGGTGCCCTCTAGACACAAATGTTTGTTCACCGAGACGCATCTCTTTGGTGATTGTGAGGCTAGTAATCTGGGAAATTTTAGTAAATTTCCCAAATTAATTAGGATTAGAATCAGTTAAAAGAACCCATAATCATAGAAGACGCCATAGAATTAAATTAAGACATAAAATAGGTTAGACAACCCAATTTAATAATTAATAACTAATATAACGCA
>JAUPMG010068681.1:0-13259 GCA_031762675.1 Pachysandra terminalis
TGGGATTTTACCCCCAGATTTCGTGTCGCCAGGGTGCGAAATGGCGAAATGTCGGCGACATTTCGCTAAATGTCGCCAACATTGCGAACCATGCTTGAAATGAGGAGGAGACATTCGACTTTTCCTAGTGGCCTATGCTCGAAATTTGTTATTGTATTGAGTTGGAAGATATGAGGGGCACTTAACCGATTGCATGAGCTTAGTTCATCATCTCATATCATACTTGCATTCTTGTTTGAGCATCTCATTTGCATGTTATCATATCATATTGCATACCATTTATCATCCGGTAACTCATCATTGTCAGAATCTGGTTTATCTCATATCATTGAATTCGAATTGTTTCGAATATCATTGCTTACGATATTTTATGAGGATGGACGATAAATATAGTTTTACTAGGGATTCCAAGCTCACACAACTTATTATGTTGCAGGTTGAGGTGGAATGGGAACCGTCAAGGATTTGATGCTGATTCGCTTAGAGACAACACCTACTTCCTGGAGGATATAGTTGGAGTCTATTTATGGTATATTGAGTTGTAGTTTTTGATTGTAATGATTGTAATTTGAATATTGTACTTGTGGCTCTTCTGAAGTCACAAGAGATTATGTAAGTTTTATGTTGGTTGACTTCCGCACTCTGAATATTTAATGAAAGTGATGCATTTTACTTTTATTACTTGTGACCTGATATGGCAATCCACGTTCTAGTAATGGAACCCGAAGGTTGCGCCTTGAGATCAGTGCCTCCCTCATAGGGACTCGTGCTACTGGTTTTGGGGTGCGACAGGTATCACCTTAGTTATTGTTACATTGAAGGCCCAATTCAGTGGGACAATCCTTCAACCTTGATATACATACATCCATATCCTTAACAGATCACCTCTCAAATGAGATCATTTCAAAGAATTAAACACTTCAACCTTGGCAAACATTTCAAGGCAATCAATTAAAGGCTAACCATCTCGAGATGACCAGCTAATTATCCTGGGCTATCAACTCGATGCTCGAAGTGACCACTTCAAACATTGAGGCAGCTATTTCGAAGTAATCACTTCGAATATCAAGTCACCAATGCGGTGATATCAATTACCTGGTCACTCGGAACGAGCAACGCGATGTTTAAGGTAAACAATTTGCATATTGAGGAGATCAACGTGGTGTCACTAATTCGATGCTAAGAATCATCCTCGAAGTAACCACCTCGATGTCACCAAACCGATGTTACACCGAGGTAACTAATTCGATGCGACTCATTCAAGCTTACAAACCATTACTTGAAGTAATTCAATGTTACCGATTCAAAGTCCAATTCAATACCACACTGAGCTATCAACATGGTATTGTGAATCATTTGTTGTTTAGAGCAGCCAAAGGATACTGCAACTTGCCATGCTTTAGGGGGACAACCACTGAAATTTAGTTAATATACTCGCTTGACTTAAATGTGGAAGTCATGTCCTGAGTTTGTTAGACTCGAATGACTTATTTAGAAAGGGTTAAATATACCGAGACCATTTAGGAATGAAGAGTAAGAGAGAAAGTCTCGTCAAGCTTACGTATGCTATGTCACATCAAGAGACTAAACACTAAAGAGAAATCATGTATGCTTCATTTGTTTATGCTAAGTGCCTTGTACATCGATGCCACATGTAACTTGAGTAATGGTGCATAAGCCTTTCATGGCACTCAAAAAGTGGCGGTTAAGTCTTACATGTCCTTCGAGGAGTGGCACACATTCGTGCATGTCTCGCTCGTTGCCCAGGAAGCATCACGTGGGGCTGTCATGTTGAATATGGCATTCAAGTAATGAAAATTGTCACTCAAACATTGAACTGTGTGAGGGAATCTTCCATTGGAAAGGGGATCGATCCCAAACCTCGTTTGGATTTCTGAGCTCTCTGGATTTTTGAGAAAAGTCACTCTTCGAAGCTTCTTTACGGTGTTCTCGCTGAACATTCGTAGGTTGTTCTCTTGACCTTTCCTCCTTGATTTCCTCTCATTCATTTCTCTGAAAAGGGAAATTGTACATTGGAATGGCCAATCCGTAGTTTAGGCTAGTGCAAGTCAAGTTTCCGAATATTCGGGTGCTCAGGTTGATAGACTTTGACAACTTTTGCATCCATCACCTCTTTGTCATTAGTCTCTATCATTTTTCTTCATTAATCTCAATTTATCTACCAATTCGAGCATCACCATTGTGGTGATTCCGTTGGGGAGCCTATAGTGTTTCCTTCTTTCTTGTTTGACTCTTTCTGCTCAGATTTTCTTTTCGAGTATTCATCATGCAACCCTTATCCCCTACTAGGACTCATGCCCCTGCCGATAATGAAAATCCGGATGTGTCCCTCGTCTCGAGGTGGACCCAACTCCACCTTTTTCCCATGTTCTCCCGGTTGGACCTGCTGCCCATGTAGCCCCGCATGTGCCTCCCTTACCCTCGAGCCTACCTTGACGACCCCCGCAGAGGCCATGTAGGCCATGCAGCTGATTTCTCAACATGCTATTGCTCAACAACTTGCCACTGCTCCACACCCCCACCGCCAGTTCCTAAAGAGGAGATAGTCATGCCTATTATCTAGCATGGTCCTGTTGTCATGCCACCACCTCAGCCAGATTTACCGCATTTGGCATCGCCACCCCATCACATCCTACCATCTTCACAACCTTTTATTCCACACTTTGCCACCCTGGTAGATGTTGAGGCCTTGCTGAGGAGGTCTCAAATTCAAGATGGTGACTGGGTCGATAGTAACTTTCGACCCATGTATCCAGCTTTGTTGTTGAAGAAGCCTTACCTAAAGGACTACGTGAGTCCTACGTTCCCGAAGTTCACTGGTCAAATCGAGAATGTTAAGGAACACATCAGTCACTTCATCGAGGCGCTGGGGGCTCATGCCTCTAATCATGATCTGAGATTGAGGGAGTTTTATAAGTCCCTGTCCGAGAATGCTTACACCTGGTACAATAATTTTGAGTCAGATTCTGTGTACACTTGGGAGGATATGGCCTCCCTGTTTTACAAGAAGTTTTTTACCATATACCATTGTAGACCTGAGTAGGGAGCATCAAGGCCCTTCGGAGGGCCGGTAATGACTTGCACTGAGACCTTGGCGAAAGCGAAGTTCGTGCAGTTGTGTGTGAATGGGATAGTTCCTGAGTACAGGAACCTACTTTATAATTTGAACATCTCGAGTTTCACTCGGCTCATCGAGGTTGCTCGACGGACGAGTGTATTGCTGCCCAATGTGGGCAACATGAAAATTGAGAATAAAAGAGGGACCGAGAGTGCCCAAGCGGAGGGACATTCCTCAAAGAAGACAAAGAAGGATGATGATCGCCCCATCCTGGCCGAGTCGGGTTTCTCACCAGCTCTGCTGGAGAATTGGATTAAGGACAACCGCATCACTCTCCCGATGCCCAAGAAGGAGTCGACTACTTAGGATAGAAGGAGTCCCAAATTCTGCAAGTTTCATTAGCGTGTTGGGAATCAAACTTTTGATTGTTATGCCTCGGGGAGGCTCTACCATCTTCGGGTGGAACTCAGGAAGATTGATCTGCAACCCGAGGGAGTGCATATTGATCCTCTGTCCACTGATAAGGGCAAGGAAGTGGTCAATGTGATCTTTCTCCGAGGTGGTAGGAGAAGTTGTTTCTAAGAGAGGGCCTGTTTTGCCCAAATTTCAGCGGTTTGAGTAGAGTCTCCAGGAGATTGGCTTCTCGAAGCAGGAACATATTGCTATTCGGTCTTACTCCCAGAGGTTGTCTCTGCGGGAGGTAGAGGATATTTGTGTTGCTGATGTGGTAGGATATCGTGTTATCACATTTGGCAAGGAGAACATGATGGTTCGTCATGAGAATCATGGATGAGCCCTATATTTGAATGCTAATTTGTATGGTGACAATGTTTGAAGGGAACTCGACGATACTGGTTCGACCTTGAACATAATCCCTCTCAACGTCTTGAATGCCATTGGAGTCTCCTCAGATCGGGTGATTCCGATGAGGATCAATGGCTTCGATGATCGAAGCGAGTGTGCGTTGGGTCATGTGACCCTCGAGCTTCAAGTTGGCCCCTACAAGCATCCCACTCTCTTTCATATGCTAGACAACATCCCAACTTATCATATTCTCCTCGGAAGACCTTGGATCTATAGGTGCCATCTGGTCCCTTCCACACATCATCAATGCATTAAGGGAATATAGAAAGGGAAGATGGTTCGACTGAGAGCTGATCCTTGTCCCTTTGATCAGTCTGAGGTTCACTTGACCAAGTATGATGAATTGGTCCTCGCGGGCGAGTGCCAAGTCTCCTTGCCTTGGAGAATCCTCTACCAGCATGGCCAATGATTTACGAGAACCCTGATGTCCCCATATCTGAGCCAGGTCCTTTGAAGAGGAAGTTAAGGAAGAGAAGAAGAAAGAGCAAGAGAAAAAAAGAGAGAAGAAGAGGTCTATTGAGTCTATCCCAACTCATCCCGCCTCGAAAGCCCTATACGTTAAAATCGACACGCCCGACGGGCGAGTCATCTACAGACTTTGGACTAAGGTTGACCGGACGAACCTCGAGGTTCCTGTGATGAAGGCAACCTATAAGGGAGTAAAGATTAGAGAGCCTGAGCCTACCGTTTATGTCGTCAAGAGTTCGAGCGACATGGTGATGTCCCTTTGATGCCCAATGTCTTCGAAGTCCACCACGGGATTCGGGAGGCACCAGAGTATCTTGAAGATGGTGCAAGATCAATCCTCGAGACCCTAGAGGAAGTGAACCTAAGGGATTTTGATGAGGAGAAGAAGCCAACTTTTATAAATTCCAATCTTTCCCCTTATGAAAAATGTAACCTTATGAACTTAGTAAAGGAATATAAGGATGTCTTTGCTTGATGCTACAATGAGATATATGGTTTGGATCCTCACTTGGTCACACAAGACTTTACCTGTCTCCTACCACCAAGCTCGTCAAACAGCCTGTCCTTATTTTCTAGCCTGAAATCGAGTTGCATATCAAGGCTGAGGTAGAGAGTCCGAGCTACGAGAAGGTTTCTCTAGAAGCTCATGTCTAGAAAGGTATTTCTTTATAAAGAAATCAGTTCAGAGATTGTCTTTTTTGTTTAAGAATCTCCAAGCCAGTTTAATTTTGAAAGATAGGCTTACATCTTAGGCTCCATAGAGCCCTAAGCCACCAGCGTGTTTGGGAGTAAACACTTTGTTCTAGTTTACCTAATGGATTTAATTGGAACCATCCAGGTTAGACCAAAAGAAATTCCATTGAATTTCATCAATCTTGCGAGTGACACTTACAGGAAGATTAAAGCTACTCATGATAATTTGAGGCGTATAGGAAATGACAAAATTAATAAGAGTAGTCTTACTTGCATAACTGAGCAATTTTCCTGTCCAACCTTGGATTTTGCCTTTTATTCGGGCCGACCCTAGGTTGATCGGGTTGAAATGGAGTCGCCACCATCCATTGAGATTGGGTGTGGATGGTCACCCGGGTTGATTGATTGATTTTAAAATTGAACCGGAATTGTAAAATTAGGTCGGTTTAACCAGATTCGGGTAAGGGGGTTTATTTGAGAGATTGGGAAGGTGTTAGGCACCCGTTCTCTCCCGGTTTAACCGGTTACTCAGTTCAAACTTGTTTGGCCAATTTAGATAAATCTGAAATGAAAAACAAAATTAATAAAAATATAACAAATGCTTAAAATAAGTCTAAAATGGTAAAAACACTAAAATAAACCTAAAGCTATTTCTAAGATTCTAAGTGCATAAAAACTAGGAATTTAACAAAAATCCACATAAACAAGAATAACAATGAACATGGCTTAATCATATGCATTAAAGAAAGAAATTCCACAACATTGTTTAAAAACACATCTGATGCACATAACAATATGATAATAAAATTGATGAAAAAACAAAGAAATGAAATAAAAAAAAAAATCATAATACCTGTAGCAGTTATAGCTGATGTCTCTGTTTTGAGCTCCTCTGTTGAGCTCGGCTTGAGTTGAAGCAGTGGGACTGTCGGATTTGGGTTGAAAGTTGGAGGTGATGGAATTGCAGTGGATGATGTTGGGATTGAGAGAGAGCAAGAGAGAATGAGAAAATGAGTAGATGGAAGAGAGAGTGATAGATGAAGGGGAATAGAGAAGATGATGCTGCTGTGGGTGTTGGGTTCGGACCCTGTTGCTGCTGCAACAACAGCAGCAAGGAGATTATATGGAGATGGTTGTGCGATGGTGGAGTAGATCGAGCTGAGTTAAGGAGGAACAAACAGAAGTTGAAAGACAGTGGATTAGGAGGGAATTCTGATAAGGGAAATGAAGCTGCTGCTGCTGTTGTAACAGCAACAGTAAGAGGAGGGGTTTCTGGATTGGGTATCAGAGGTGAAGTAATGGATTGGACGGTTCAGGTGGTGGAATGAGAGGTCTGCTTGTTCTGGTTTGATTGGTTGAAGCAGTGGAGAAGGTGATAGAGAGAGGTGAGAGGGAGTGTGGGACGGAAGAGAGAGAGGAGCAGCAGGGGAGAGAGGGAAGGATGAGAGCAGAAAAACAGGGGCGGAGAGAGGAGGAGCAGGGGCGAGTGAGGCAGAAGAGAGAGAGAGAGAGGCGGGGTTGTGGAGAGATGTGCAGGGTGGTGGGAGCGGTGGTGGTGCGTGACTGAAAGAGGGCTAAAACAGGGGGGGGATGAGAGAGAGTATGAGAACAGAGAGGGTGCGGGACAGAGAGAAAGTGGACGGGAGAGAGAGCAGAGAGACGGGAGATATTGGTTGGGTTCTTAGTGTTGCAGAGGAGAGGGGGGCGGAGCTGGGTGGAGGAGTTGTTGATGCTCGCAGCAGCAGCAACAGAGAGGTAGGGGAGAAGAGAAGCAACGAACAGGGGAGAGAGAGTGAAATGAGAGAGAGGAGCAGGGGAGAGAGTTGCAGAAATGGAGAGAGTAGAGGGGAACAGGGGGTGGTGAGGCACGGTTGATGGATGTCGGAGAGAGAGCGAGGAACGGGCTGCTGCCGCGATAGCAGCTGCGGCAACAACACGGTAGTGGTGGTGGCCGAAATGAGAGTAAAATGGGTTGGTTGTGAGAAGAGAAGAGATGCTATAGGTTCGGTTGGAGCCCAGCCAGAAATTCGCCGGAGAAGGTGCTTGATGGATGGAGATTGAAATGGAGAAAAAAAATGAAGAAAAATGGAGAAGGAATGAGAGCTTGAGGGGTTGCTGACGGTCGGTGATGGAGAAGAGAAGAAGCTGTAAAATCAAGTGGTCTGCCGATCTGGGTAGAAGGTGGAAGATGGATCGTAGGAGAGTTGGAGGAAGAAGGTTGCAGGTGATTGGGTTTGTGGTTTCGGAAGGTTCGGTGAAGAAATAAGGAGGCGACTGGGTTGGTAGTACACGAGGATCGCTGGAAATCACAGAAGTTGAAGGGCGGAACGAATTGAGTGGTTCCGCCTCCGCCGCTACCAAAGAGAGATGGAGTTGATTTGGGAGATGTTGTAGATGGGAGTGCACGGAGGTCGCCGGATCTTTTGGTCGTCCAAATGATGCGGCCGTCACCGGATTGAAGAGATTGGGGTCTTTTCCGTCTGGTTAGGGTTTCACTTCGGAAAGACGATGAATAGTATCACCTCCTTTTCTTTTTCCAAATTTCTTTTTTAAAATCCAAACCTAAGTCTGGCTGTGTTTCTTGAGCCCAAAGAAAATGGATTTACTGGAAAAATGGAGAAGGGTCTAGAAGGGTTCAGGAGGGGTTTTCAAATTGGACAAAAAATAGAATAAGACAAAAGAGGTTATGAGTTTTTTGAAATTAAAATTTCTTTTTTAGGGGGTTATATTTAAATAACAATATTTTTTTTGGATTTTCTTTAAAATATAGGAATGTAATTTGTTGAAGATGCTTTTTGGAAATTACAGATATTTTTGTGTGTACACGTGACAAAAATTTTCACCACGCGTACACGATAACAGTGTGACACCTCATCCAGACTCGTCATGTGGCAAATAATTTTACGAAAATTCTCAAAATGACCTAATGACTGTCCGAACCCGGAGTTGGGCGAATTCACAGTCATTTTAAAGCTCTCGACTCGCAGAAATCAAATTTGAAATTAGAATTTTATTTTAATCTAAAAATATGCCATTTGGACAAAGAGCCTATTATGGGCAAAATGGTCATTTCTGTCTCAGACCTCAAATCTGGTCGATATAGTACTTGTTTGAAAGTATTTTTGGTTTAGATTGCAGATTTTGTGTCGAAAATGGATTTCAGATAAAAAATTGAGTAGGTCGGACCACCAGGGGTATTTTGGTCATTTTTAAAATTTTTTTAAATTTCTAAAGAATTTGAGCGCATGATAAGAGTGAGATTCAGAGGATGATTAAAAGTTGTCGATTCTCAAACCAAGCCTTTCAGGAGCTGCAAAAACAGAACAACTGCACACATTCATTCAAATTAAGATGTCTACAACTAATGCTCCAAGATACTTTTCACGTTCAATCATCAAGTTCAACCTTAAACATCTTTGCCGTTTTAACTTCTGCGGCAAGTTGTTAATGAAAAAATTTGACGACAGTGGTTAAAATGACTTGCTATATCTTCTTTAATGTCAGGTACAATTCATCTAAGGTGAGATACAAGTTTGCTCGGTATCAATTTGCTACATGTACTTGAATTTGCCACATATATTTCTATGGCCAAATACAAGTCTTTCATGATAAGTTACAAATTTGTCAACTATGGTGTTCAAGTCAAATAATAATAAAAAGAAAAAATAAAATAAAGATAATGTTGATATTTAAAAAAAAAAGAAAGAAAAGAAAATTGCAAAATTAGATGGAATTTAAAAGGTGTTTTCAATTCAGATCAAACTCCATATCCAACTAAGGTTTCGTGGGCCCTATTCAGCCGCCTTCATGATGAGCACCCTTTCACAAAATCCAAAAGGAAATTGCAAACGTGAAAATGGTGAGCCCCCACGCGTTCCTGTTTACGGCTCTGTGGTTTGGTTTCCACTGATTTCATATCCTTCCTTTTTTTTTCATAAAGAAACTATGGATATAAGTCAAAAGTCCTTATCATTTGTCACTGACGTGGCTTAAAGTCCAATCATCTTCATGATTGGAAGCTAAAGAATCCACATATTGAGACTATCGTTTGACTCTGCCTTTTCTCAGCCCCACACTAAAGATCTCGTTTCTGACTTATCATGAAGACAGACGTCACCAGTATCTCATTTATTATGAATCATGAGTCACCTTCAAGAATATTACAAAACCACTCATGTGTGGCACTTGGTAGCAAACTGGGTTCTAGTCGGTAATTTCGGAGTTTGGATCTCACTAGAAGCACTCGTGGTAAAAGGTTTACCTTTAATGTTTTCGCCTCGAATGTGGATTAGTCTCACACCTATGTGAGGTGGGACACCACGTGGTTAAGACGAAAAATATATATGTGTATATATATATATATATATATATTCTTATAATTTTCTTTTTCTTTGTCTTCTTTTTTTTTATCAACTATTTACTCTAAAAGTTTAAGTTGTTAGAAAACGATATAACAATGTATAACAAATGGTTTAACACTCATTGTACGGGAACAACACATCTATGTCCATGAAAGAACACAATGTACCTAGTACATACAAACACATATCACCTCGAGAATTTGAACATTCGACTTTCTGCTTTGATACCATATTAAAACATTCGATCTTATGTTATGAAGATCCGTGTTATGTTAACAGGAGCATAACACGTATCCTAGGGGGGGCACCGTACAAACTGGTGACTTCTCATTCTAAAAACCTAAGAAAAGAGTGAGTCCTAGAGGGTCCACCACATTAACTGATTTGACAGGTCACCAGTTTGTGTAGTGGGCCCTCCCGAGACACGTGTTATGCTCTATTCACATAACAGGGATCTTCATAACAACAATGTATATCAAATAGTTTAACATTCTTTCCTTCTTAGATATATAAGACAAAAACCCTAAGAAGATTTCTTATAAGACTAACTTCTTGGATTAAAGGGTCAAAGAGAAGCCCTAAGCTTGTGAGTGACTTGCTCTGGCATGCACAGAAGCCCTAAGCTGTTTTTGATTCATATTATATCTTTTGAGTATCAAAAGGTTATGAGTATAGAATTTGAGGCACCAAGAGATTATTACAAGAGAGTGATGTATGGATGGATGAGTCATAATTCCACCATCTATAAAGAGAGTGACTAGTGGTGTCAACTTCTTTCTATGTGGCTGTGAATTGCAGTACATTACATAATAGTGTGTGCCCATCAAATAAAAGCATTGTCAATGTCATGGAGGAATGATATGCCTAACTATATCCTCTTCATTAGAAGCTTTGGATTAGGAAGTTGCTATTTTAATACATATCCTCTTCGAGCTGTTCATGCAGGGTTGCGCTGCCGTGAAATTATCCTTTTGTGTGCTGACCTGCCCATCAGTCCATCCTTGTAATTTCGTGGGTTTGGTCGATATAAAAGTAGCTTTTTTCTTAATCGGGATTCAAGGATTTAAAGTATCGGTTTCATGACAGGCATTTACCCTTCAAAATACTGATATATACCGGTTCATTCATGTCGGTCAAATTTTTTTTTTTTTTTTTTGATGAAAACATATCGGTCAATTTAACATGCATCATTCAATAATTTTATTTTTAGGGTCTGTCTAGATTGCAAGAATTTAAGGGTGAGAATTGGAATTGACAGGTGTGAATTTTAATTCTTGTGTTCGGATGGCCAAATCCTAAGGGAATTAGAACTCATGTGGGAAAAAACAAAAACACTTAATTCTCACAATTTATGAGAATTATAATTCATACCCTGGGGATGTTTATTATAATTCCTACGTAAACTAAGTAATTCATTGGAGTGGTTTAAAAGGGTAACCCAACAGACTGGTTTCAATTTGAACCGACGATCGATCCGGCGACCGGTCTCGTCGGTCTGACGATCGATCCCGTTTGTCCGATGACTGGTCCCCTGATTCGACGACCGATCAGGTCCAGTCCATTTAAAATCTGTTTTTTTTTTTTTTTTTGGTACTGAATCTGGACCGACTGGTAGTGTCAATCCAGACCGGAACCGACTGGGACCTGTCCAGTATCTGATATGGTACATTAAACCTTGTTGCCTTCCCTATTTGTAAGAGAATCCATCACTTGAGTTAAAAACAGTTAATATACCCTAGCTGTACAAATTAGTAACATGTTAACCAAACAACATAATTTCAATACATATGAATTTAAAATCAGAAGATTTAAAATTCATATACATTCTAATTCTCATGTATCTTTGAATTCATGCGATCCAGACATACCCTTAAGTTTGTATCAGTCATCCTCAAAATCGATACACTTAACCGATATATTCGTATTGGTCGAATACTTAAAAACCTTGATGGGGTCACTCTGAACTAACCAAATTATCTATTATTTTGATGGAATACTATTCTAGTTGACCTGACCCGACTAGAACCCGACCCATTATAAAACCATATATCTTTGACCCATCCAGAGTCCTCCAACTGCCAGCCCAATTGAGAAAGTCAAATGATTGTGGAAAATCAAAGTTGGTTACCGGTACTATTTCCTTTTATTTTTCATTCAAAACAATATTTTCCAAATTATATAAATAAAATAGGAATTTATTTCAATTTTGTTGAATTTTTCACAGATATATTGGATATATAATAGTAAAAAGAGTCAAAAATAGTCTCTCATGCTATTGCTAGCTAATACTGACAAACAAAATTCCTTGGAAACAGTTGGGTTTCACACCCAACTAACCCATTTTACCGCCAAAACAAAAGGAGAGAAAGATCCGTACCGTACAATAGCAGTATATGAATTTAAACGTGTAACGGACGCAATCTTCTAAAGTAGCTTCGTCAAATTAGAACTCTACACGTGTAATATGATGAGGTGATCAATCTCTGACGTCTCTGTTTGGTTTTCTAAATGTTAACATATAATTGGGTTGTCAATGGTATTCTCGTCATACCTTCTCTCTATCTATGCTCTGTTTTTACTCTGTTTTCGAATCCTCTGTTCTTATATTTATTTATTTATTTTTCTTCGCATTAGTTTCTTGGTTCTCGGATGATTTAAACTGATCATAACACGAGAATCTTGAATTTGGGTTTTGAAATAGAGTGGAGTGGAAAGTCATGGTTCAAGAACTTCAGAAAGGGATTGTCTTTTGGAACGACAAAGAAGGGGGGTTTGGTGGATTTTCTGCTTCCAATGTGCTTCAGAATTCTTTTTTTGGTGGTTCGGTTGATAGAAAAGGAAATGGTGTTAGAAGGTTTGTAGGATCCAGAGATAATCATCCAAAGCGGATCAAGTTAATGGAGTCTAAGCAGGTACCTTAGTTTCTCCTTTATCTTTATTCATCTCCTGATTCTTTTCCTTTCTACTTTCTTTCTTTTATTTTGATGTTTTGGTTTGAAAATAGTTTTCTTTTTTGGTTTTGTCTGTGCTTCTCTTTCTTCTTTGTTTTTGCTACTATCCTCAAGCCCAATCTTCCATTATGTTTTTATTTTTTTGGCATCTTCACACAACCAGTTTTTTTATCATTAACCAATCATTTTCTCTTGTTTGGGTCTTTCTTTGATTCATCTCTTCTGTGTTTTCAACTTATTTTTATTAATATGGATTTCGAACTGGGAGCAATTACATGTTTCGCAATCTTTGATTACTTGCATTTCCAAGTTCCCATCCAAGTGAATCAAGTTCCCCTTCTTGGAAGTTGGTGGGTTTTCAAGTTCCTTATATCTTGTTTTTCCTTTGTTATGAACCATGTTTTGGCATAGGAAGCATGTATTATTACCTCTACAATTCTGGGTTTTGGATTTTGTGTGCTTTATTCTTCTGTTATACTGGATAGAACAAAACAAACATGCTGCTTGATGGAGTCTCCTGCTTCTCGTAAAGCGGTTGTTCCTCCATTTCGTTTCAAAGCAGTCCTATTTTATTATGCATTGATTCTTTTCTTTGCATTTTATTTTATTTTATTTTTTGGGTTTTTAAGCAAAGCTGGTTTCAATTCTTGATGGGGTTTCTTGGGATCTAGGAATTTGAGCTTCAGGCACAATCTTATTTCTTTCCTGTCTTAGTTTTGTTCACTGTCTCATTATCAGTCTTAGTTTTGCAGGCAAAGGATCAGCTTAATCTGTCTGGAGAATTCACTCCTCTTGGTTTGACACTGAGGAAGACACCATCCTTCCTAGACCTGATAGAGACCA
>JAUPMG010068692.1:0-13259 GCA_031762675.1 Pachysandra terminalis
AGTGGTGATTGTAGTGGGGTGGTGGGATGGTGGTGGTTGTGGTGGGGTGGTGATGTTGGTGGAGTGGTGGTGGTGGTGGCAGTGTTGGGGTGGGGTGGTGATGGCGGTGGGGGGGGGTGGTGGTCGCGGTGGTGTGGTGGGGTGAGGTGGGGGGTGGTGGTGGTGGTGGCGAGGGTGAGGTGGTGGTGGTGAAGGGGTTCTCTTGGTATTTACAAGTTTGCCATTAAAATGCAAAACTCATTCCTAAAATCTAAAAACAGGTTTGGACCTGATTTTGAGGTCATGTGTATTTTTCATAACTCATTCTGAAAACCTCATTCCAAAGCTTGCTAACTAAACGTCCATTTTTTTGTCAAAACTCATTTCAAGGCTTGGAACTCATTCCAAGCCCTGGAATGAGTTCCAAAAATGGGAGCCAAACGACACCTGATTTTTGGACTTAAAAGCACTTTAGCCACACACATTTAAGCGTTTGGTAAGCACTAAAAAAAAAATTTAGATGAAGCTCTTTGCCGAATTGTTGATTCCAATGAAGTTATTGATTACCTGTTTCGTCAAATTGCTTATGCGGGAATCAATTTGATTAGTTAAGTAATATTTTTTTGAGACTATTTTATCTTTATACTATTTTAGGTTGTGTTTGACCAGGCTTATAAGTGCTTATTTCAGCTTATAACTTACTAAAGCACTTTTTAAAATTACAAGCGTATTTGGTAACACATAATAGGTAAGTGCTTACCCATAAACAGTAGAGATAGAGGAAGGCTATCCATGAGGAGAAACTGTTGAGAACAACTTCTCTAAGTACTTGTGCGGGAAATTATTTCTAAATTTTAATAATATTTTTACAATACCTATTTTACCCCTAAACATTCATAAGCACTTAAATATATGTATTTACCAAACATTATTTCTTCAAGTAAGCAGTTTATTGCGGATGTGGATAAGTGCTCTCATTGAATCACTTATCCAAAATACAAGCTGGGCAAACGCAACCTTATAATACCCATTTGCAGCTTTTTACCATTTTAACCTAAAAACACTTCTTAAATAGATATTTACCAAGCCTAAAGCAGCTTTTACAAGGCACTTTATAGAATCAATTCTTGAAACCAATTCCAAAGGAATTGCTTCTCCTTCAAGAAAGCAATGCCGAAAGGGCATAAACTCTTTGCTACATAGTTCTTTGTATTAGAATTTGTTTGGCCTTTGCTTGTTTAGGACCTGAAAATGATTCATTGGCTAAGAAGTGCTTTAGCCATACACATTAAGCATTGGTAAACATATTTAAAAAGTAATTTTAAATGAAACGTTTCGGCCAAAATGCTGATTCTATTGAAGCATTCGATGTCTATTTTCTCTTTTTCTTTTTTTCTTTTTTTAATGAGAATCAATTTGGTCACTTCATTGATATTTTTACCGAGACTATTTTAATTATTTTACTATACTCATTTGTCGCTTCTTGTCTTCTAGACCTAAAATTATTTGTACAGTATGCATTGATCAAATGCTATTTTTAATCCAAAACAGTTTTCACAAAGCATTTCATAAAACTAAATTCTGACTTAATCGATTCTCCAAAAAAAAGCAATTCAAACGGAGCCTTAACCACGTACTAATCACCATACCATAGGCATAAAACCGCCACGTGTCACAATTTTTGAGAACTCTTCCTAAAAGCTCAAAAGAAAAGGAAAAAGGATACGTGTTGTTGGGATCCCGTGTGCTCGTTATGTGGTGTAGAGACAAACTCCGGAAAGCAAAATGATTTTTTCACGCTGGGTGTGAATCCCACACTCAAATTTGTCCCTACAGCACACGGTGAGCACACATAATCCCAATTAAAAGAAAACCGTTTACAGCAACTCTAAGGATATGATTTTATAGTCAAATTATGCCTTTCTATTAAAGATCAAATGGACCTACCTCATCCTCAAAAGTTAACTATTAAAGAGAGGATTGCCCAAAATCACTATTAAAGATCAAATGGACCTACCTCATCCTCAAAAGTTAACTATATTAAAGAGAGGATTGCCCAAAATCACTATTAAAGATCAAATGGACCTACCTCATCCTCAAAAGTTAACTATTAAAGAGAGGATTGCCCAAAATCAATGAACACCACATCTTAGCTATTGTTGACCGATGTGGGACACTCAATATGCCCCGCACTGGTGAACGAAAATGAGCTCAGTCTGTAGAGAATTATTGAGATGGGTGACGTGCGACAACACAGGGCAGCACATATAAGGCACCCCCGAGATTTGATCACTTGACCTCTCGTTCTATAATATCATATTAAAGATCAAATTGACCTAATTCATCCTCTAAAGTTAACTATCGAAGAGAAAATGCCCAAAATCAATGAACACCACATCTCACCTATTGCTGAACGATGTGGGACACTCTATTTTCCAAACAAGAATTCCAAACGGACAAAAGAATTTTTAGTTGTAATACTGGATTTGTTTATTAGTCAAGAGTATAGAGAGAGAGAGATTAAAACAAAGTAAATGAGATGAGGGAAGCTGTGAAATGAGACTACACCAGAGAAAAAAAAAAAAGGCTGTGAAATGAGATATCTGAACAATAAAATAGAAGAATCAGTATTCTAAGCGCTGACAATTCGGCACAGGAGATTCAAACTTGCGTGTTCTAATTCAAAGTTAATAACCAAAACAGCTCTATTTGTGTTGTGATGACGATGCGATAATTTATAATTTTTTTCCTTTTTTCTGAAGTCGTCGTTCTCACGCTGCTCTGGACTTGAGATCCAGTCTTTCGTGTTTTTATTTTGATAGTTTCAACTTTAATTCCGATGGAGAAGAAGCTTCTTGGGAAATCGACTGAAATTCAATCATTTCTGTGACTTTAATCGCAGAGATGGGGAAACTTATGGACATTTGAGCATCTGGGTTTTTCTCTGCAACCATTTTGATGATCTGGGTAAGCTGCACTTTGCCTTCAAAGTTTTGGGATTTGAAGATTATCTGTATTTCTGGGCGTTACTGTAGTCAATTTTAGGATCTGGGATTTGTGAGAAAACAGTTTTGGTGATCTGGGTTTTTGCTATATGCATGTTCATGATCTGGGTTTTGCTCAGGAAAAGGTTTTGTGAACTGGGTTTGGTTTGCTCGCAGAAATTTCTGTACTTTCTGGAGTCGGGGCAGTTTCGAAGATTGGGGATTGAGTTAGTTAGGTATAACGACTGGGAAATCTGTTAATCTGTACTGTCAGTAGTGTTGCATTGGTCTGCTGATTCTTAACGGAAATTTCTGTGTTAGGGTTTTCATCAGAAGAGATAAGTGTTCCATTTCTCTCCTGGTTCGGAACGGAAGTTTCTGTGTTAGGTTTTTTTTTTATCAGAAAGGATATGAAAATTTTGAATTTTTAGGTAAAACCTGAAGATTTGGGTTTTACTAATTCTGCAACTTTTAGTTGAGAGAATTTTGTAGATTTGTATCTGATTAAAAAGTGGAAATTTAGGCAAAAATGGCGTCGGATTCTCCTCCTCCAAATTCTTCTCCTTCTGTAGTTCCACCTTCCTCCTCCCCTCCTCCAGATCCATTACAGACATCTCCGCCTCCTAGTTCTCAGCCCAGTGGAACTTCTGATCCACCGAAACCTGCAACCCCTTCCACTCCTTCTTCCCCTTCACCTCAGTCTCTGCCGGCGCCACCAACAACCCCTTCTACTCCATCATCCCCACCACCTCGGTCCCCTCCTCCAGTTATTGCTGCTCCTCCTCCAGTCCCACCACAATCCCCACCACCACCACCTCCTCTTCTTTCTCCGGCTCCACCAACTTCTCCGCCGGTGGTCCCATCGCCTCCTCCTCCGGCTCGTGCCCCTCCTCCGGCGGTCGCTTCACCACCTCCTCCATTACCATCATCATCACCGCCACCTCAGGCAGGTGGTTCACCTCCACCACCTCCTACTGCTGGTTCCCCTCCACGAGTTTCTCCCTTGCCACCAGCGGCATCACCTCCTCCTCCTCCTCGAGCAGTTTCACTTTCATCACCTCCTCCCCAAGCAGTCTCACCTTCACCACCTCCTCCTCAAGCAGTCTCACCTTCACCACCTCCTCCCCAAGCAGTTTCACCTTCACCACCTCCTCCTCAAGCAGTCTCACCTTCACCACCTCCTCCCCAAGCAGTCTCACCTTCACCACCTCCCCCAGCTAATGTGTCTTCTCCGCCTCCATTGCCCTCCAATTCCCCACCTCCACCATTAGCAAACCCACCAAAATATTCACCACCACCTCCTTCGGGCTCTCGGCCAGAGCCTCCACCCTCCCCAAATCCTCCTCCACAAGTGTCATCTCCACCTCCTAGTGATCCACCCCAGCCTGTGCCAACCCCTCCATCCCTCTCCCCACTCCCTTCTTTTCCTTCTCCCCCTTCTCCTCCTTCTTCTCCAAGTAATTCGTCAAATGGTGGAACTTCTAACACTCCCATGAGACCTCCCCCCTCATCTCCTTCAGGTATTCCGAAACCAGGGCCAGCCAATCCCACTCCAGATATACCGAAAGGTGCAGTAATAATTGGAATTGTTCTTGGCTTTGTAGTGCTTAGCCTCGTTGCCGTGGCCGTTTGGTTCGTCAGGAAACAAAAGAAAAAGGAGTCTGGAAACAATGGTGGTTATGTTATGCCTTCCCCGTTTGCCTCTTCCCATAAATCAGGTAACGGTTTCGATGTTCTTATATTATTAGCATGTTGTTATTTTCTTATAGGTTATTGATACTTGAAATCTTGGATTTTGAAGCGTGATTAAATTATGTTTACTTCTTAGGTGAACTCTCTCTCTTTTAGTTAGGACTATATTTGCAGAATTCCTTAACCCTCCAACTTTCCTCCTTGAGGGTTGGAAAAGTTTTTCAAACAAGTTTATGTCAAAAAAGAAAGATAAACAAGATGAAGAAGAAATCAAGTACACACAAGACAGATTTACGTGGTTCAGCAAAGAGTGCCACGTCCACGGATACACACCAGATTCTACTATTCTCCAAAGCTCAGAAAAAGTTTTACAAAGAGCAGCCACAAAAAGTGTGATAAATACCCTGTAATTTGGGCTAAACATAATAGAACGTGAAATTACTATTATACCCCTAGACTCCCAGAAAATTCGGGCCTAGGGATCCGCTCCCGGACCCCCCATTCAGGTAGGGGATGCTTCCCCCCTGCAACCCCCATGAGCTCAGTGCCGAGTTCGGCCGGCAGAGTCAATGGCTGGATCATTAGTACTTCCCGAATGCCTCGGTAGCATCTGTCTCCACATAACAACAGTTTACGGACAATGTTTTGATCCATGTTCTTATGAAAGCTTGCAAACTATTTTCAATAAAGTTTTTTTAGGATTTGAAGCCACTGCAATGAAGTTAATGAATCTACATGTTCCCATCAGATACATCCTATATGAAGACCCATTTTTCGGCTCCTCTTGTAGCAAGTAGTTCCAGCAGTGATTTCATATATTCACCATCAGAACCAGCTGGGTTAGGCAATTCAAGATCATGGTTCACATATAATGAGCTACTTGAGATCACGAATGGGTTTTCAACTGAAAATCTATTGGGTGAAGGTGGATTCGGTTCTGTGTACAGAGGTTGCTTAGCGGATGGAAGAATGGTAGCCGTGAAACAGCTAAAGATTGGTGGTGCACAGGGGGAGCGGGAGTTCAGAGCTGAAGTTGAGATTATTAGTCGTGTTCATCATCGCCATTTGGTCTCCTTAGTTGGATACTGCATATCTGAGCATCAAAGGCTGCTCGTCTATGATTATGTCCCAAACGATACGCTTTATTACCATCTTCATGGTAAGATATACTTTTGAGTTCAACTGAATTTGTTTGCAATAAGAATATAACTAAATATTCTCTCGTTTTGCATTTCATAGAGGAAGATAGGCCGGTTATGGATTGGGCAACCCGGGTGAAGGTTGCTGCGGGTGCAGCTCGTGGAATAGCTTATCTTCATGAAGACTGTAATTATCTAACTTTTGTTTCTCTCGGCTTTGTTTTGCTATTTGTAGTTCACCTTTCTATTGCTCTTAGAATACCCTAAGCACTTCATTCCTGATACGCCTTACATTGAGAGTTGAGAACACTAAACATCCTCTCATTGTTTGATTTTACTTGTTTTGCATGTAAAAATATAGTGCTTTTACTAGAACACTAGTGTGATGCATGAGAATTGCTCTAAATCAATACATAACAACAACAGCGATTTGAGAATAAAATCGTTGGAATTTGGAGAGAAGAGGTAGAACAGATTGCACTAAGGGGTAAGTATTGATTTTGCTGCGATTTTCAAACAATGAGAAGAAATAAAAAAACTTAAAACTTAGCATGAATTTAAAAAAAGAAAAAGGAAGGGAATGATAGTGGACTGAAGTGCATATGCTGCATTGCTATGGGTGCAAGTATCTTAATATGACATAGGTACAGAGTATTGGACTCGGCATTTTCGAAAAATTAGGATTTGTGGACAAGGTAGGATATTTAGATAGTGTAGTAGAAAATTGTTAAATTCATAGGATAGGTTGTATTAAAAGTTTATATCTTGTAAATTGCCGTATACACTATAAAGGGTTTAGTAAGTTTAGTAATATTATGTTAGCCACATTTCCATTCTCTATTTTAATTTAGATGGTAATTGGTGATGTGAAAATAAACAAAAAGGAAACCTATAAGCCTCATAGCATAAAGTATTGATCGATCCTGAGTCAGATTTCCCGATACAACCCGGGATCGGCTTGGGACGAGCCACGATCCCTAAATTGTTAAAATTTCTCTGACTCGGACCGAAACCAAGTCAGATCAGACGATCCAATATGGACCGTCCCACACAGCTCAAAACATTTTTGGTTTAAAAAGTAAAAAATTCGGGCCATGTTTTAGATTGGCCAATCCCGAGTTAAATAGCCAGTACAACTTGGTATCGAACCGGGACGATCCTCGATTTGATACTGAGTTTAAACACTATGATAAGCCTTGTACCATAATCTGTTGAGTGTTGAAGTTTGACTGGATACATCACTAATTTGGAAGTGTCCATGCAACCTAGGAAAAACGACATTGATAGTTTTCATTGTGACTTAAAAAGGAAACTCAATTTCTAATAAACTAGAAACCAACGTGCTGGTCTCTCTATGCAAGGCTATCCACAGATTTGCTTTACTAATAGTGTCTATTTAGACATTTTATTGATTTTTAATGTATTTATCAGGCCATCCTCGGATTATTCACAGGGATATCAAATCATCAAATATTCTTTTAGATAACAACTTTGATGCTCAGGTATATCCTATATTCTGCAAATCCATTTTCTGAATTTCTCTTTGCTAATACTGTGTTCACAATAGTTTTCTTTTTTATATGTAACAGGTTTCAGATTTTGGACTTGCAAAGTTAGCTCTGGATACCTATTCACATGTAACTACTCGCGTAATGGGAACTTTTGGGTAGGTTCATATTAATCTGGGTATCTGCCAAATTTGGCAGGATCTCTGCACACATCAGCCCTTTTTTTTTTTCCCCGGATTCATTATTTATGGAAGTGATTTACAGGCACAAACACGTATTGATTATGTGACTGCACTTGTTAATTTGGTATCCATATTTGATAAATGGATGCGGTCGGCTTTCCAGATACATGGCTCCAGAGTATGCTTCAAGCGGCAAGTTGACTGAAAAGTCTGATGTGTACTCGTACGGAGTAGTCCTTTTGGAGTTGATTACTGGTCGAAAGCCCGTTGATGGATCTCAACCCTTGGGAGACGAGAGCTTGGTCGAATGGGTAAGCTTTATGTAAGTAGGAGTATTCTATGTATTGGTATATTTTATTTGTGCCATATTTTAGGTTTTTAGTTTCATTGGCCTATATTACTCCATGATATAATGCTACATTTAATATCAAACCCATCTGACCTATATTACTCCATGATTTATAAAAAAATAAATAATAATAATAATAACAAAATACTAGAATATGTGATGAAAGAAGAAGTAATCAGTTTTATGGTGAAATCATGTTAAGGGTAGTTGATTGTAAATTTAGAGAGTCAGAAAAATTTACTTTGCTAAGTTATCAGATATAGTAGTAAATGGGAATCCCGGGATTTGAAACTGTAAAGTTTAACCAAAATCGCTCCGTATTTTTCAGGCTCGACCGTTGCTTAGTCATGCACTTATTAGTCAAGACTTGGAAGGATTGGTAGATCCAAGGCTTGAAAAGAACTATATAGAAAGCCAAATGCTCCGGATGATTGAGGCAGCAGCAGCTTGTGTGCGTCACTCAGGTGCAAAAAGACCAAGAATGGGGCAGGTAATAAACTGTTAGAACTAACTTGAACTTTCCTTCATTGTTGTCTTGTTTATTTAGGCTGTGTTTTGAACCTTGGATTTTGAGAGAACAGAAAAGAAAATATTGGAGAAAGTACTTCTCTTGTTTGGTTGAAGAAGGAAAGAGTTGGGGATAGAGACTTGGAAAGAAAATAATTTGAATTTTTTCTCTTTTGGGATCAAATCCTTTCTCCCCCGAAAGATAGAAATTTTGAGAAGAAAAGAAAAGAAAGACGGAGAGCACTCTCCAACACTCCAACCTAACTTACAACCTATCTTGTCTTTCCTTGCGACTAATCAACCTTGTCTGAATATATGAGAGCTGACTGGAAAATCGCTGGAGTTTGATTTTCTTTTCTCTATGTCTCATCTCAACCAAACACTTGAAAAGAAACACTTGTCATATCTTTTTTTAATTTCTTATCTTTTCTTTTGAGACAAACTTATTAATGTATTTATGCTTAAGATCCTCAGGTGGTTAGAACTTTAGACTGCATAGGTGAACTCTCAGATCTGACTAATGGAATGAGGCCAGGCCAAAGTGAAATTTTTTATTCTGCACAACAATCAGAAGAAATCAGATTGTTTCGGAGGATGGCGTTTGGTAGCCAAGACTACAGTACAGATTTCTTCAACCAAAGTGGCTGGAGTTTAGAGCATTCAAGATCTTGACAGAGATGGATACAATTTGGAACCATAGGCACCGAGACATGTTCAAAGCAAGAGTCCTCATAATACTCATGAAGCTGAAAGAATATCAATTTGTTTCAATCAATCGCCTGACCCCGAATCTGAAATCTTTGATTGTGATCCTCATAATCGTGTTTTTGGGCGACGAGAACGGAGATGGAGATCTCTCACCCTTTGACTGACACCTTGTATCCAGGTCCCTATTCATCTTTCTCTAAAAGATATGTACATTTCTTTTTGTGTAAATTTTCGCCACTTTTGTTAACACCGATGCTTGTACCGAATACAGGGGCATGATTTATTTTTTACAATTTTTTTCAAGAATTGTCAATAATTTTTTTTCCAAATATCTAAATACTTATGCATCTATCTGTTATTTCTCTACATTTCTCCTATTTCATACTTCTTCCTTGGTCTGTTCCAAGGAAGCTTGGAATCAATGGGTGGCATAAACTGGAAGCTAACATCTGTAGTCACTAATTGGCTATGTCCTGAGTTTTATATGCCTTACAGAGTGTGTTCTTCTTTGCTAAAAGCAGTCCTATGAATTCATGCAAGTATCTGAATCAAATCTCAAACTAGAAGGACATGCTTGTAAAGATGTTTCCTTCTTGGAACAATGACTTGAAACAAATATTCATAAATAGATCTTAAACAGATAAAATTTAAACATTCCCATTCTTTCCGAAGACCCCCAAAAGGGGTTTTGGGGATCTGGGTTTTGTGAGAATATGTAAGAAAGGCTAACTTTCTTGGTGCATGGATTGTAGGAACTTGTAGGAAAGTGTGGGTCCTACGAAAAAAATATTTCCCATTCATTCCCAAACCCAAAAACGGGCAGCTCAAAAATTCCCACAACCGATAGGGACATGTGGGAATTTGTGAGAATACATCTTGCGATCTCTCATTTTGTACCGAAAACACCCTTGTAACTCTTATTTTATACCAAAAATACCCTTATATCTATTTCTTTAACCAAATACCCCTGCAACATTTAACGTTCCCATATTTCTTACAACATCCAAACGCCTTGCACTCGAACGGAGAGAATTGAAAGAAATGAAAGAGAAACTACAACAATAAACAGAAATTAATTGTAGTCTGCAATTCTATTCTGAATTTCAAAAAGAAAGAAAAAAAAAAGTTTCATGTGTACAGACACTAATTGAATGATTATTTTCGACAAAAAACTAGTTGAAACTAGGAGACTAAGCAACCAATGATGTAAATAAGGTGGTGGATGTACACATACCTTGTTTTTGCAGCTCTGGATTATGATGCTTATCTGAGAAATCTCTGCTCCAAACCTGTAGTAAGAAGAGTAGAAGGAAATCTCTGAACTTGGAAAATAGCAGCTAAACATACATAATTTGCTATCATAATGACTTAAAGCTTGCTAAACTGTTTGTTTCATGCTTCTCAACACTAATCTTTCATATAGATGGAGTCTAATATAATAAAGATTGATCTTTATTTGAAGTCAAGCACCATGACACTCAAGAAAAAGCTTCAAGTCCTGTAACAATTCTTTAAGTAAATTAAATTCAAGTAACCAGACATTAAAGTTCTATCTCTCCTTGAATTTCAAGGGAATATCTTTCCTTCTTGAAATCTATTTTTCTTTCACACATGCATTATATTATAAGATCTGTGTCTCCTCTCTCTCTCTCTCTCTCTCTCTCTCTCTCTCTCTCTCTCTATATATATATATATATATATATATATGGGTTAATAACAATTACCCACCCTCACATTTTTATCAATTGAAGACACACCCTTTGTGTTTTCTGATATTCCACTTACACCTCTTGAGATTTGTATTACATTGCATAGATCACCCCTCCGTTAACTTTCTATCTTATCAACCAACGGAAAGTGCTGATGTCATTCACTTTTCTTAATTTATGGACTGTATTACCCTTGAACTAAAGTCAGATACTTAAAATATTAAAAAAAAAACCAATGCTTGCTCGAAAGCATTTTAATTATATTTGTATTATTTTGTTAGTCTACTAAGAGGTAAAAAAAAAAATTCCAAAGATAAAAACAATAGAAGAAGAATTTTGTCTTATAAAAATTAATTTTCGCTCATTTAAATATAATTTTTAAGATAAAATTAAAAGGTAAATGAACGTGCTCTGTTAACACCGTTAACCCGATAGTACTAACAAGAGTGTAAGTGGAATATAAGAAAACACAAGGGGTGTTTCTGTTATTGTCAGAAATGTGAGAAGTGTAAGTAGAATTAACCATATATATATATATATATATACACACACATAATGTTTTGACTTAAAGAGCCATGTTATCCCTTACTAGAAGTTAAAAGCTAGATTTCAGGTGATGCAATAAGTACAAGTCATGACTACTACTGCCCTTTTGGGTTTTCCATCAGATTCTTCTTGCGTCATCTTTCCTAATTCCTCCTAAGAGGAGAAAGGACTTATTCCTACACAAGAAATAATTTCTATTAACCAACTATCTTCTTCATCACCTCCTCTTCCATTCTTCAACCATCTTTGAGTTCCATGGAGGATCCGAATACGCTGGCCACCGATTGAATTGTCTTATGCTGTTGCTGCCAATGCTTGATCCTACAGATCATCATCCTTGGCTTGCTCAAACTTCCTTATGAACTGGTTCAAAAGTCGAAAAGATACGCCAAGAACAAACTGAACAAAAGAAAGAGAAAGAAGATCATAAGGAGAGAGACAGAAGATCAAGGTGATCATTTTACAAGGATTCAAGTAAGAGGGGTTCCCTCATATGTCTTCAATGGTTATAGATGTCCCATGAAAGAAATTGAGAAGGTAATGGAGGAATTATCTCAACAAGGAGAGTTTGCATTTGGAAGCTTTTGAAGTGATTAGATCTTCTGAATGTACATAATCTAATCATTTCCCTGTTTTTAATGGGATTCAATACAGTTTCAGTTGGTTACTTCATGAATTGTAAGTTCAACTTTGACATGAATAAGAGCTTAAATTTTATTAATTTATTTATTTTGGTGACGTGAACGTCCAACCCCATTTAATGGGGACAGGGTATACCCTGGATACATTACTCCACCCACAAAGACCATATATCAGGTAAACCCGATGACTCAAACTTAGAACCTCCGGTTCTTGAACTAGAAAGCCTACCAGTTGAGCTAACCCGTGTGGGTTTTGGCTTGGAAAGATAATCTTCTAATTGAAACTTGATTTAAAAGCATTCTTTATCCTAGAATCTCCTTATTGGTTAGCAAGATAGTGGATTCAAGAATAAGAAAAATAAAATGATAGAAAGAATAAAGTGTTTTTTTCTCAATATTATTTGGTTCTCTTTTTTCTTTCCCCTCTTATTAGGCTATGTTGCTTCACATGAAACTAGAGGCAAAAAAACATTTTCCAGGATTTCAAAAATTTTCACATGTTTGTTTTAAAGAAAAATATTGTAATAATTTTTTTTAAAAAAATTGAAAAACAAATTCTAAAAGAATCTACCGAAAGTTATTTTCCGTTGCTTTCGATAAAGATGAAATATGATTCTCTCACCTAACTCTCTCTCGCCCTCTCTCACTCACTCACTCACTCAAACACAGTCGGATCTTCTGTTAACAAACCTTGATAACCTTCTTGTTACCGCACCAAATGGCGACACCTATTTGTGGACCCTACAATTAAGAAAATGGCCTAACGTTGAAAAAAACGGACGTTATTAAAAAATTCATTGTCCCGCCAAATGAACACTTTTCCCTTTTATCAAAAAAAAAAAAAAAAAAAACCTCTATTGTTTCCAAGAGCACAAAGAGAAGAGCAGATAGAGAGGGAAGAAAGAGAGAGAGAGAGAGAGAAGATGTGAAGAGCCATTTCGTTTCAGAAGACTCCGAAGACTCCATTAACGTATGGAAGAGCTTTGTTTATAATTGCTTCAGAAATTGTTATAATAAATAACAACATGTGTTAATTTAAAGCATCTTGTGTTATAATGTAAAAAATTCTGGGATAATGAGATGTTGTATACAATGGCAGTTGAGTATTGCCCAAGTTTATTGTAGTACTGATGATGAGCCAATTTGGAAATTGATTTAATCTAATCTTATTTTGACATGTGGCAAGGTCAATTATGTAATTATATGCTACATTATGAAGGATTATTTGAAAATCAATGTACAGTTAGAGGATCTACTCGAGATGGACCTTGAACTAACATTCATTCGAAAGAGAACTTTCGAAATATTATGTTGC
>JAUPMG010068702.1:0-13258 GCA_031762675.1 Pachysandra terminalis
GCTTTGTCTCTCAGGTTTGACCCCAAAAGCGCGCCATACAATGAAGTGTCAATCCCCCCCCCTTATAGACTGAATCTTGGACTCGTCTGCTACCGATGTGGGACGCCTTGCGTGCCAAGCCAGCTTGCCAGCCAGCACTCCCGTGGCCTGCCAGCCACGCTTGGGCCCGCCCACAAGGACATGCCCGCTCTGACACTGGACCCCACAATCTTCCCCACCAGTAGGCAGAGTCGTCCTCGGCTCTGATACCATTTGTGACAACCCGCACCCAATATACAGTATTGTCCGCTTTGGTATGAAGACCTCACAACTTTTTCTCTTGGGTTTGACCCCAAAAGCACGCCATACAATGAAATGCCAAGCCCCCCCCATTATATATCGAATCTTTGACTTGTCCGCTACCGATGTGGGACTCTTGTGTGCCACCCCAGCCTACCAGTATCCGTGGCGCGCTTTTAGGGTCAAACCCAAGAGACAAAGCCATGAGATCTTCGGACCAAAGCGGACAATACTATACAATGGGTGTGGGTCGTCATACATGGTATCAGAGCTCTAGGTTAGGTTACTTAGGGTGTAGAGAACATAGAGGTGGACGTTAGGATTCACATGATTGCAATTGTGTGTTGTGTGCATAACATGATTGTGTGATTACTTGTTATGGTTGCTCTAAGTTAGGGATCTAGAGACTCTTAAGTTTGGTGAGACCTAGGAAGGAACATAGACATGAAAACCTAGGAATCACATGATTTTGTGGTGTGTATAACATGACTTGGTTGCTAAATTTTGTGAATGACATGATTGTTTCTATGTTGTAAGCTTGAATCTATATTAAGTTAAAAATATCATTTCCAAGCATAATTGACTGTAGGATTATGTACTCTAGAAATCTAGTGTGATGAATTTAGGGGAAAAAATTTCCTAAAGTGGGTACTGTAGTGACCCGGATCCGAAAATTAATAACAATAGTTAATGTGTGATTATTTAATAGATTTAAATAAATATGAATGAATTTGAATTCTAACTGATGGTGACAATATGTTAATGTAAGTGTAGAAATGAGGTCAAACTGTAATTAATAGAAAGTATAGTGATATAATATAATTAAGTTTATTTAATTGGGCTTAGGATTGTGTTTAGTGGGCTTGGTTTAGATATGAACGTGTGGCCCAATAACTAAGAACAAGGTTAGTTTAGTAAGTTGCATTAGATTTGAATTAAGAGAGGAGAGAGAGAGAGAGAGAGAGAGAGAGAGAGAGAGAGAGAGAGAGAGAGTTTCTAATTAGTAGGAACTTGATTTTGGGAGGATTCTTAGTGAGGAAGCTTACCTTATCAATTGGGTATGTATGTGGAAAGTTAGGAGGGATTTAGGAAGGGAATTAAGTGACAAAGGGAGGTTAGATATAAGAGGCAATAGGGGGGTGGCGTGAATAGTGTTTTTGGGGAAAGTATATTAGGGTTTTGATTTGGAGAGAAAAGGAAGAGAAAGAAAGAGAGAGGGGAGGGGCGGCAAATCTAGAGAGGAGTGTTGGAACCAAAGAGAAGAGGCGAGAGAATAGGAAGAAGAATAGAGTTTCTGCAATTTCTGGAATTTCAGCAAAGAGGTAGGTTTTCCCATGGTTTCTCTTCATATTATCAATAATAATATCCTCAGATCTGGGAGTGTAAGAATATATCTATGTGTTCTTGTTTGTATTAATGTATGATTATAAATTATATTTATACCTGATCGCTATGTATTAAAAGCCTAGAATGATATGGTGATGGATAGTCTCTTTTCTTAATTTTAGGGGTCATTGAATGTACATGAATGGAAGTATGTGTAGATCCATTAAATATGTTATAATTTATAGTTTACATCTTACCCTTGTTTGTTAGGATTCCAACGCTTCAAGTTGAAGTAATTCCGATGTGTATTGTGAAAGTTATGACCAAAACAAGCTTCAGACCTCAGATTTGAGATTCTGTCCCGTGGCCCGTCGACAAGTACTGGTACACTGGCCAGCCTACCGACAGGGACCAAAAATACACAGATAGGGTCTGTCGATAAGCACCGGTACACCGACCAGCCTGCCGACAAGGACCTGTTTTAAGGGTGTTTAACTATTAATGGGTGTGTACCCAACCTAGTAATTCACCTATAAACTAAATTAATTATATATTTGGTTTATTTAGATTAAAAGAAGGTCCATGAACTTATCAATGATATTATAATACTTGATTTAGCATGATATGAGAAGTAATGGCATTCTTGTAATGTGTGAAGCATGTGTGGATTTGATTTATGGTTGTGATACCTAAATAGGGTCTAGTAAGAAGTTCTAGTGGAATCTTCTTACTGATTATCTGTGTGTATGGGCACATGGATAGGTTTGGAAGGAGGTGCCGCTAGAACTCTCTTACTAATCCTCACGTATGTGAATTTGTCTTATTGCATTATTAGTGATAATCATGTGATACGTGTGTTGCATTAGATTTGCGTGTGGAACGAGGATGAATTGGTTTGGGGAATTAAGCCCTGTGAGACTAACTTATGCTTTAGATATGCAAGGAATGATGGAGTGTAGGTGAAGAATGTGTGTTGATGTATTTTTATTACTGTTTATGAATGATATGTGTTAATGGCTGTATGTAAATTCTATGTACTTGTGGAAATGATACTTGTGATGGCATCCGGCGGATTATTCGTGTGTATGGGCGCACAGGAAGCTTCTGAAGGGTGTTATCACTAGAATTCTACTTTGTATATGGGTAATCGCCCTAAAAAGGCCACCATGGGTTTAAGTCCCTAAATGTACGTGGGTAATTGCCCTAAAAGGCCTCCCTGGGATCATACCCCGAAATGTACGTGGAGATAGAAAGGGGAATTGAGCCCCGTGGGTTGAGAATCCCGCAAAACCACGATGTACACATCGGAGATGGGTGAGGATATGTGACGTGATGAGAGAGAACAAGGAATACCAAGTATGAGTTACTTGGAAAATCGGCTGATCACCGGAATAGCAGTCATTCACAATCATAAATTGTGTGTTGCATTATTTGTGTTTCAAGCATCATAGCATTCATTAATTCATCATTCACTATGTTTTCCTGAATTTAATATAATCTTCGCCTCTTCTTTTTATTCATATAGTGATATGATTGAAGTACCAATGCATGTGTTCAGATTGAATGCTTTTAATGGTTAATCGTGAATAGACATTATTATGTTAATGACGTACATCATGAGATTGATATGATGTGATTATGTCACTGATAAGTCATGAGTTGTTACATATTAAACCCTTAATCACATGACTTATTTGGCATTTTCTTATATTAAACTCCTTATTATTCGTAGAATTTGCCAATTCTTCCTCACCATTGTATTTTATTTTAAATGTCTCAATTACACTTAAATTATTGAGGCAGAGACAATTTTGGAGACAAACTTTGGTCAAGAGAATTCAGACCCAGTTCGGGTCGGGTCAAGCTCAAAAGGAATCTAATTAGAAAGAAAGATGAAAGCAACCGACCCAGACCTGACCAAAGCCAGCCGACCCAGACCCACTAACCAAGCCAATTCAGCCCAAGGTCTGATTCATGTTTTGGAAAGAAAAACCAAAATTAGAATTGTAAGGAAGACGCTATTCGTGCGTTCTTAAGGAGGAGCCGAATGGGGAAGGTGGTCATCGTGCGTTTGAGGCAAGAAACCAAAACCAGAAACCAAGACCGAATAGGAAGTGTGGTTGTGCGTTTTTGGCGTGAAGAGAAAAAGGGAAAGAACTGGATTGGTATGTTCTAGAAGAATGAATTCAAGGACTGAACTGGTTAGGAAAGCTAGAGATCGAATTGGCAAGAAGGATCGGAATGGGCAAGAGGAGCAACCCGAATATCAAGAGGCGAGATTGGGAAGGAAATTAGAACCGGGATTAGAAGGCAGAGTGGTGCGTTTTTGTCGTGGAGGAAGGTGCAGCTGGTGCGTTTTGGTGAAGGACGTTGGGCAGTCTTGGGGAGTTCGTGAGTTCTATATATAAAGGAGGGAATCACGAGTTCTTCATCCATCCACTCTTCTTCAGAAATTTTTTCCCTGAACACGTTTTTGAGTTTTCTTCTTCTTCCATGGCAGCCTAAACTTCTTGCAAAGGCTAGGGGTTATGTTCCCTTGTATTGGTATGAATATTTGTTGTAATTGATCTTGAGTTTTAATGGAATTATGTTTGATTATTTATTTATTATGATTTATTGTGATGCATGAGTTCTTTCATACTTTTTATGAGTTCAATCAAGTTTTTCTCATTATTAAGAGGAATTTCTCATGGTTTCTAATAGAAATCTAGAATTAAATTGAATGCGTTTTCGTAAACGTTATTCTAGCCATATCGTTAGTCATGGTTACAATGCGTTCCTGAATTATTTTAGTTCAACCGAATCAAAGGTTTTCATAGCAATCAAGCATATGATATTTTATCCGAGTCACAATGAATTTCATACCTGTTCAAGGAACTGCCCCGATGCCTGAGCATTTTTACCATTAAATTTAATCCTTCTATTTATTATTGATCCTTTAATTATTCCTTTTAGAATAATACCAGTAATTTTCTACTATTATATTTTTTATTTAATTCCCTTTTGTCTTGAATACCCGTGCTCTCTGTAGTTCAACCTCGGACTCACCGAGTATTATATTTCTTCGAACTCCTTCACTTGGGAGTGAGCAAGCAAATTTTGGCGCCGTTGCCGGGGAGCTGCGGCATATTCAGAGGCAATCTTGTGGAACAAAGCATAACCGGTGAAATTCGCTCTATTGGTAACTTCATTCCATTCTCCCTTTAATTCTATTTTTATTTTTTTTATTTTGATTTACAATCATTATTGCATCAGCGTTTTGATCAGAAACACAAAAGGCAGATTAGAGATATTTGAGACTTATTGTGGGAACCTTTTTGATACACCTACATCTTCACATACATCGTCAATAATGGGTGACGAAGTACTGAATAATCCTGATAAAAACAAGAGAACTATGTATGATTTGTTGTACCCTACTCAGAGTTCCATTCCTTCTTGCATCATGTTTCCACCCAATGCACCTCATGTAGAGTTTAAACAAGGGCTTGTAGTTATACTTCCTGCTTTTAGGGGTTTGGACAATGAGAATCCCTATGTGCATGATATAGCCTTTGAGGAGGTCATTAGTAGTTTCTATGCACAAAATGTAATAGAAACTGTTAAGCTAAGATTTTTCCCATTTTCTCTTAAAGACAGGGCCAAGGCTTGGTTGTATATCTTGAAACCTAGGTCTATAGGTAATTGGGGTGAGATGGGTCGTGAATTCTATAAGAAATATTTCCCTCCCCAAAAAATCCAACAAGTGAAAAAAAGGATATCTAGTTTTGTCCAATGAGAAAATGAGACCTTATTCCAAGCTTGGGAAAGGTATAAGGACCTCTTCAATTTCTGTCCAACTCATGGATATGAAAATTGGAGGTTGGTTAGCTATTTCTATGAAGGACTTACACATAGGGATAGACAATTTTTCCAACTCTCATGCGGAGGAGGGTTCCTACAGAAAGAACCCGAAGATGCAATAGACTACTTGGTTGAGATTGTTGAAGACTCTAACTCTTGGACTGGACCTAGCCCTATGGACTCTACAGACCGAACCAAGACCAACACTACCGCTCCTGGTGGAAGTGTCTTTAAGTTGAGGGAAGAGGACAACATGAGTGCCAAGATTAGTCTTTTGACTAAAAAAATAGAGGCACTTAAAATGAAGGGAAACAAAGGTACTAGTGTTGCCTTTAGAGAGGAACAAATGGAAGCATGTAAAATCTGCCATAAGATAGACCATTCCATAAACAATTGCACATCACTTTCACAATTTTTAAATGTGCCGGAGGAGCAAGTATTGGCATTTAATCAATATCGGCCAAATAATTCAGCATATTCGAACACTTATAACTCAAATATGAGGAATCACCCATATTTGAGCTATAAGAGTGACAATGTGTAGAATCCCCTTCCTCCGAGGAATAATTGTCCATCATCATCATCCAGACCTTCCTTGGAGGATGTTCTTGGCACTTTCTTGCAAAAATAAAGTGAACAAAATCAAAAGTTTGAGTCTATATTCACTAGGATGGATGAGGAAGTGAGAGAGACCAAGAACCATCTAGCTAGGCTTACTAACGCTTTGAGTGGATCTAAGAAAGGAAAACTTCATTCCCAAACTCAACCCAATCCCAATATTCAAAATCTGAAAATGAGTCCCAACGATAAGCATGAAGAAGATAAAACTGTTACCACTTTGAGAAGTGGTAAGGAAATTGAAAAAGGTACTCCTAAAGTAATTGAGAAATCTAAGGAGAACTTAGCTGAGAAAGAGAAAGAAAAAGATGAGGGTGAGTCATCTAAGACTGAGGAGAAGGAGAAGTGTCCCTTCCCAACACCATTCCCACAAGCCTTAAAGTTACCTAAGAATTTGGATGTCACAAGAAATCTTAGAGCATTTGCATCAAGTTAGGATTAACATGCATTTATTGCATATCATTAAGCAAATGCCTACTTATGCCAAGGTAATAAAGGATTTGTGTACTGTGAAGAGGAAACATCACTTGAAGAAAACTGCATTCCTAACGAAACGGGTAAGTGCAATTATCCAACATAAAGTCCCACTAAAGTACAAGGATCCGGGTTGTCTCACGATGTCTTGTACTATTAGAGATTACACAATTGAGCGTGCACTGCTTGATCTTGGGACTAGTGTTAATTTACTCCTCTTTACTGTGTATAAACAATTAGGACTTGGTGAATTGAGACCCAAGTCAGTAACTTTACAGTTAGCTGACAATGTGTAAGACACCAATAAGAGTAGTTGGGGATGTACTTTTAAAAATTGAAAAGTTTTATTATCCTGTTGATTTCATTATTTTGGATACTGAGCCTGTCTTACATCCTGGTGCTAATATTCCTATTATTTTTGGTAGATATTTCCTTGCTACAGCTAATGCTTTAATCAATTGCAGGAACGGGAGGATGAAGATCACTTTTGTCTCTATGACTGCCGAGCTCAATATATTCAATGTGATGAAACAACACTGGGAGGATGAGGAGTGCGAATACGTGAACCTGATCGAGATAGTGGTTCAAGAAGAGTTTGACAAAAATTGTTTCTCTGATCCTTTAGAAACTCTTCTTACTACTAGTACTGATTCACACGATTTAGAACATGATTCTGAAATATATTCTTTTTTGGATTCTTCACAGGTGTTGGGAGAAGAACAAGTGATGGCAGCCAATAAAGGATGGAAACTTTGTTTGAGGATTTGCCAAAGAGTGAGAAGAAGATCGTGCCCTCATGCGAAGAAACGCCACACTTGGAACTTAAACCGTTGCCAAGTGGTTTTAAGTATGCATTTATAGGCCCAAGTGAGACCTTTCCTGTAGTTATTTCTGATGCACTGGATGAAGAACAGGAAGGTATGTTATTAACTGTTTTGAAAGACCAAAAATTAGCCATAGGTTGGAACATAGCTGACATCAAGGGCATCAGCCCATTGATTTGCACACACAAAATATACCTAGAGGATGATTGTAAGACCTCCAGAGAACCCCCAACGTAGGCTTAACCCTACAATGAAAGAAGTTTTCCAAAATGAGGTGATAAAGTTGTTAGATGCGGGTATCATTTTCCCCATTTCTGATAGTAAATGGGTTAGCCCAACTCAGGTGGTTCCTAAGAAGTCTGGAATGATTGTGGTAAAAAATGCTGAAAATGAGATGATTCCAACCCGTTTAATTACATGTTGGAGGATGTGTATAGACTATAGGAAGCTTAATGCTGCAACCAGGAAAGACCATTTCTCGCTACCATTCATTGACCAAATATTAGAGAGGGTAGCTGGTCATGCATATTATTTCTTCTTAGATGGCTATTCAGGCTATTACCAGATAGAGATTGCCTTAGAAGATCAGGGAAAGACCACTTTCACATACCCCTTTGGAACCTTCGCATTTTGAAAAATGCCATTTGGGTTATGAAAGTACCAGCCACCTTCCAGAGATGTATGGTTAGCATTTTTAGTGATATGATTGAAAAATTTATTGAAGTGTTCATGGATGACATGTCTTTCTTTAGTGATTCTTTTACTGATTGTCTTGCAAATTTGAAACTGGTTTAATCCCGTTGTGACGAAAAAGGCTTAGTCCGTAATTGAGAAAAGTGATATTTTATGGTCACTTCCGAAATTGTTCTTGGACATATAGTGTCTTCTAGAGGCATAGAGGTAGATAAAGCAAAAGTTTACTTAATTCTTAATCTACCCACCCCTAAGACTGTGAAAGATGTTAGATCCTTTTTAGGGCATGTCGGATTCTATAGGAGGTTTATAAAGAATTTTAGTTCTATAGTTAAACCCCTCTGTAATCTTTTACTTAAAGAGTCCACTTCTGAATGAACAGAAGAGTGTGAAGTAGCCTTCAAAAAGCTAATTCATATGCTTACGTCCGCTCCCATAATGCAAGCCTCAGATTGGTCTCTACCTTTTGAGATTATGTGTGATGCAAGTGATTATGCAGTAGGGGCAGTCCTAGGACAAAATAAAGATAAAAAGCCTCATCTTGTTTACTATGCTAGTCGAACTCTAAATAACTATGCAAGTCGAACTCTAAATTGTGCACAAATGAATTACACCACCTCAGAAAAAGAATTGCTAGCAGTAGTATTTGCTTTGGATAAATTTCACTCATATTTAATTGGTACTTCTATAATTAGTTTTACAAATCATGTCGCTCTTAAATACCTTCTTTCCAAGAAGGAAGCTAAGGCGTGATTAATACGTTGGATTTTTCTTTTGAAGGAAATCAACATTGAGATTAAAGATAAGAAGGGAGTAGAGAACGTGGTGGCGGACCATTTATCCCGGCCTACATTTGAGGAAGATAGAAAAGAAATGCCTACTCGGGATTCCTTCCCGGATGAGTAACTTTTCGTCTTGACGGAGCTACCATGATATGCACACATAGTGAATTACCTTGTCACAGGCTCAATTCCAGAATATTGGAGTGCGCAAAATAGGCGCAAATTTTTTGTTGAGGTAAGGAAATTCTATTGGGATGACCCTTATTTATTCAAATATTGTTCTGACCAAATTTTGAGACTGTGTATCCCAGATAGTGAGTGTAAAGACCAGAAAAATCCAGATTAAAGAAAACTTTTACATAAGGGTAAAATAGTAATTACACCCTTCCCATCTAGATCCTAACCTAGGATTACTATTGTAAATGATGCATAATTAATAATGTAAACTATAATAAGAGAATTAAAAATCATAAATACAAACCTTACAGCTTAACCAGAAACAGATTAATGAGTTAACCTGTCAGCCAAATAGGACCTAACACTAATATTTATTTATTTTGGACTTAAGTAAGGCCCATTAAGACTAAATCCCAATTAAGTAAACAAGGGCCTAATTAGAGTAATTAATACCTAAATTTCGTGATAAGCCCATAACGTAAAGACTAAGTTAAAACAAATTAGGACTTTAGGATTACAGATAAATACTAATTACCAATCCTAATACAAGTATAACTCCTAAAACAAATAAAATAAGACTAAATAGGAAAAATAGATCATAGAAACTCATCAAAATTCGTGGGAATGCCTAGGAAGAACAAGAAGGCTAATAGATCAGAAAACTAGAAGAACACCTTAACAGATCATCAATGGCAGAAAACCTTCAGCACATTCAAAGTGAGTTTTCCTTTATTCTTGCGTATTTACTTTCCATCTAATGTCACATCTTGGGGATTTCCATTCTTTCATGCATGTAAAACCCTTCCTATGATCTTATTTATAAAACCCAAAAACATGGTGTGAAATCAATCACTTATGTAATGTATGTTAAGATTAAACCATCAAAATCAACTAAGAACCAAGTATATTAAATTTTTTCTATGATTGAATATATAAATTGGCCAAATAATGGTGCATGAACATCTAGGAGGTTTAGATGAAGTTCCCTGAGAAATCCCAAGACCCAAATCCCTTGTTTGTGCACCGGCAGACTAACCGGCACGCCTGCTGGCTGAAACCAAACCCAGTCTAGGCAAGGCAGGCCACTGCTTAGCCTGCCGAATGATGTCCAGGGTGCCGGTGGAGCCTGCCGGTTGCCTAGACCAACCCAGACCAAAACAAACATTTTAGCCTAGCCCAACCGGTTGAGCCAGGTTTACCAATATTGTTCGTTTCTCTTTAAATTACTTTGTTGGACCACCATCTTTCTTCACTAAACTATTATACCTACAAATCCAACTACCCTTTCATTATCCTAAACCATTAAACTTGCCAATTTGATTATTCCTTTACCACATTGAATGAATTGTTCCTTTTACCATTAGTTATTGGACCATCTACTAAAACCCACCTCTGACCTAACCTATGTAAATAATTCTTATAACATAATATGACTTCCTAACTCTCTATATGACCTAAGTAACCTTATATGGAATTGATGATGTTAATTGAATGCTAGTTATCATGAGATCTGAACTTTTAAATGTTGTTTGCATTATTAATGAGATTGTAGCTTGTGTGATGATATTAGAACCTGATTATGTGACTGCCTTGAACTCCATAAAACTTAGCATATTTAATTATATTATGTGTAATTCCATCATTATGTGCCATAGGCATTAGACCATGTACTTTGGATATATTATGTGATTAGTTATTAACTTAGTACCATGAGATTGTGCTCATGTTTATGTTCTTGAATATATGTGATGTGTTAATATTGTGTTTGCATTGCATTAATAAACGGACTTGAATTAATGAGTTGCATATGAAATCCCGGCCGAGAAGGCTAGCTTATTATTTGACCATAAGCCAATTGTTATGTATACTGCCTGAGACTCAAGGTCAGTTATACCCATTTTCCATCCTTATGAGACTAATATTATTCGCCCAAGGTGAGATGTATGGGACTCAATATACTTGTGGTAAGATGAAAGGATTTGGACTATGCCATATATTGGGGACTCCAAATCTGAATCATAAGAGTCAACCTTTTAGTATTCGGATTATTCACTTTTCTACTGAGGTTTAGATCCTATTTTGGACACCTTGGATTTTTTCATTGCCCTACCAAAAATAAGTGGGGGAATTGTGCCCTCTTGGTCAAAACCCCTTAAAAATATGATGCGCACATAGAATATCTTGCACTGAGAGTGGCTGTGTATGCGGGGGAATGGATCGAGAAGACATTCTTGCTCAATGTTTGATTGGTGAGTGTGGGGATTTGAACCATTCGAATACCAGACATCATGCATATTTCATTATCATGTGTTTGTTGATATTATTGCTGTTATCTGGTGTATGATGCACTAGATATAATTACCATATAGATTTAGGCATATAGTATGATAAAATGACCATGTGATATCCTTGTGATACAAACTAAGGTGAGATTTGGTGAGAGAACATATTGCTGTTATTTATCATCTTTATTCATTATTTAGATTTCATTTTATATATTTCAGATCATCATTATTATATATGATATTTTGTAGTAGCATTAGGTGTTGAGTAAATACCTTGTTTTAAAGGTTTACTCACACGAGCTTTGGCTTTCAGATATTATGTTGTTGTTTTTCAAGTTATTAAAGGAAGGTAGATCACTAAAGAGATCTTTGGGAATGAGAATTCAAAGATAGAAATATAGAAGATAATTTAATGTAGATTAGTTAGTTGATTTCCAGATTTGTAAAGTAAGGACATTGTAAGTATTAAGGATATATTTTATTAGAACTGTGTAATTAACTTGCGCTTATGTTCTTATATTGCTTTCTACTCCCATAGCAATATGGGGTGAGAGACGCAATCCGACCTGGTTATGGATCCACAGATCTAAACTGGTTTGGGTCATGACAAAAGTGGTATCAGAGCCTAAGTTATAATAAAATTTAAAATTTAAAGGATTGAATATATAGGACTTAGGACTAGGAATAAAATTAATAAAACAGATAAGATAAAGGAAATATAAGGGGAATAAGGGAATTAAATATTAGGAAGTGAGAATAATAAATGTGTTTGTTGTTGTGTACATACTTATTAATGATTCCGGGTGGATGATTTGGAATTAGGAGGATCCACTAATTCTGGAAAATCTGATGGTTAAGTTATAAGGATGAAGTCTATGTTAAGTATACTGGATTACCATGTTATTAAAGGACATGGTAATTAAAGGCTTAGGTTTGTTGAGTGCTTTAATTATGAATTAATTATAACCCTAATACTAACTATTTTTCCTGGAATTGAAGTCAATATGGTTGCAAACATATTGAATTAAATTACTTGAAAAATAAGTAGGAATTAGATTAAGTTCATGTATATATTTTAAATATGTATATGTATATATTTATATGATAATAATAAAATAAACAAATGAAAATCTATATATATGTTAAATAAATCATTATAATTATTACATATCATAAATTAGATATAACCACCCAAAGATTAAGCTGGATCTGTATTTGGGAAGAATTTAAAAATTTTAAGTTCGGACCGGATCCAGACCTGGTAACCAGTTGGGACTTGTTGCTCAACTAATCAATTATAGGATTATGGTTGGGGTGAAATTTTGTGATAATTATGTTTATTATAATTTAATAATAATTATCAAAATTTTAAAATATTTTCCCATCGGTAGCCTAACCGGCACGCCGGCAGCTACCGGTATCAGGGTCTAGCTTGCCGGATCCCTATATAACCCACTTAATCACACCTATTTCGATTTCTAACGAAAACCCAACCCTATAAACAACCTCTAAGAGTTTTTCCAAGGTTCCTAGAGATCATCCAACATCTCTTAAGCATCAAATCTTGCTCTAAACCTAGTTTTCCTTTATAGATTTGAAGATTTTCTAAGTTTCTTCTTCTAGGTTTTCTAGTTACCTTTGAATCTATTAGTTGTCTTTCTTCTTCTCTAAACCTAGAACCATGGTTAGACCTAAGAGAAACCCTAGATCTCAACAACCTGAGAGTTCTAGATCTACTAGATTGACTAGGGCTTCTTCAAGGAGACTACCATCTCCTGAACCCCAGGAAGAAGAAGAGTGCATGCCTGAAATAGAAGAAGAAGTAGAAGAAGAAGTAGAAGGGGAAGAACGTGACCCAACAGATGATCATATTGAAAATTCTAATACCCCTAGTGTGTATAGGAATAGGGCTATCATATTGGAGAGACAGACTGTCCCTAACCATGTAGCTGCATAC
>JAUPMG010068713.1:0-13258 GCA_031762675.1 Pachysandra terminalis
AACATAATTTTACACCTTCTACGGGTCAACAACGGTGCCACTCACAACCAAGAAACAAAAAATTTAGAACCAGTAAAAAAGGGATCAACTCCACCAAGCGAACTTCATGAGAAGTGTCTTATATCAATTAGATTAATTTTCTTTTCTGATAGGATACATATAGATGACGGGATGGGGAACAATCAAGGAGGTAAACGACGGACCAGAAAAGAAAAAAACTTAACAATAGAAGAAAACAAAGTAGTAACCACCACATCATCTCTCTCTCTAACAGGTATCAGGAATCCATGAAGCAATACAAGAACTTATTTCTATACAATAGATCAAAACAAGAAAGATAAAAAAAAAAAAAGCAATGAGAATAAGAAGGGCAAAAACTTGATTTACCAGAGTTTGTTGATTGCTTTGTTGAAGATCCTTCTAAGTTTTGTTTTTTTTTTTCTTTTTCAGCTCTAATGCAGAAGATGACGAGTATTGAAATATGAAATTTGTGTTTGAATAGGAACCAATCTTCTTCAATGGGAGTTTTTGTCGTGAAGATGATAAGGATAAATAAGAATTAAAATAGTTATAAGGGGTAAAAAAGACCATGAGATAAGTTTCATTAAAACCCAAAATAGATTCCCGCAAACGTGAGTTCAGAAGTTGGAATGGGTAGCTTCTCAAGAATCAGCGTTTGAATGAATCACTTCTCACGGAATCACTTCTCACATAAGTTTACCAAACGATTGTTTATATATTTGAAGCGCTTTTGGGCTCTGGAAGCGCTTTTAGGGCTTGGAAAAGCAATGCCAAACACACCCTAACTCTTCTGTTTTACTTTTCTTCTTCCCATTTTTAATTGTTACTTCCATTAATGGAACTTCATGCCAATACTGGAAGAGAATCCGTGGATTGGTAATCCTCTCTTAAATTGACTTGGGCTACCAAGCTGCCCAGTCTACAGAAATCAAGAAATGGTTGGTCCTGTCTGTATCGGATCAACTTCTCATGTCTATTTGACTATGTAAATCAAATAACTTCAAGATCAAGGTCAACCGATCCATTCCTCTGAATGAAGTCAGAGAAGCTGGTCACTCTTGAAGACACTTCGTCTTCTACCCGTCTTTTCAGAAAAGTCTGATGACATTAAGTCACCCCCCACCACCCAAGTTACCTTCCAAAGCTGCAGTATCTTTTAGTTCAGACCAAAGCAATTCTCTCCCACATTATCTATTTGCAAAGTTTTCTTAGGGAATTAACTTTTAGAGATTAGGTGTGGTAGGGAACTTTCTTAATGATGTAGCTTTGGAGATTATGTGTCATGCCGTAGCCAGTGGTGAGGTAGGGTGCAGGTTGGCCTATGGTTATGAGAACTTGGTATCATACGAGGACTTTATAAAAATACACTCCTTTGGATGAATTGTATTAACATGATGAAAAAGAGTGGAGAGGGCTTGGGCATTTTAAATAATACCAATGATGATGTTATAACTTATAAGTTATTCATCATTAAAAAAAAATGGTGATGTTAGAAGGTGTGAAGTTGTGCAAGTGAGAGGTTCTCATTTCTAATTTACCGAGGCCAAAGTGGACCTGTACGAGGTTCGTGTTGAAGAATTTGAAACTCGTGGCTTACCAGAAGGCATGGCCTTCTGGCTTTTGTTATTCTGGAATGGTGTTAGGTATTCTGGAATGCAGAACAGGATTTTTGCTGCGAACCTGAACTTTTCGAAATTAGAATTTTTGATGATAGTTATTCAAGGACCGGTGTTGTGTTGAAATCAGACGCTCCAAAATCTGGGAAAAATTCTGTATTATAAATTTAGTTAAGGATCTTATACTTCAAGAAGGCTAAACACCATTAATTTTTTTAAATGATGTTGAAATGTGTTCAGAATTTTGTTTTGAGTTCATGCATAATGTACCCGTCCTGTCCTATGTTCCAATTCCAATTTGTCCAAGTCATGAACTCGTGCTTGAGATCTTCATGTTTTTTCATTACTTTTTTGAGCGATTTTCTTGCATAGTTATCAAGAAATTAACTCTCTCAGCTCTAGGTTCATTTGGTTTGTGGCACTTGTGAGAGGGTATGTGATGGTGCAAGATTAAGGACCCCCAAAGGCTGGAGGAGTGAATAGGACCGGAGTGCAGTCGGTCAAAAATGAATTGAAGGCATGTAATCTAATTGAATACATGGTTTTATTGTCTACTTAGACCAAGTATTTTATTATTATTATTTTATTTTATTTAAGACTTACATGATTATATATGCATGGGTCGGAAATTCTGTTACAAGATGCAGATACAACATTGACCTGCCTGCAGAAACTAACCATAAGCATAATAAATGACTGGACAATATTCTTATAGAAACTATAATTGGGAGCTATACAAAACCATGAGAAATAGAACTGCTTCTCCTTTAGAATACTATGCAGTGATGAAGATGATCAAATGCTCCTGGTTTGATAAGGTGCCAAGATGTTGCTAGGTTTCTCTTGTTCCTTGTACATTTATTTATTTTGTTATAGAAATTAGTTGACTTCTGAAGCACGTCACATGTTTTTATTTTTATTTTTCTTATTCTTTTTACGTGGAATCCCCGACCCCACATAGTGGGGATAGGGTAAACCCCGGATACATGACCCCAACCACAAGGACCATATATCAGGTAAGCCCAGGGACTTGAACCTGGAACCTCCACCTCCTGAGTTAGAGAGTCTGCCAGTTGAGGTAACCCGTGTGGTTTTGCGTCACATGTTTTAGTCCTGAACTTGATACAATTCCATGAAATATATAGATTTTAGAAAAAAAATTAACCTAATGATTATCTTTGCAATTGCACATACAAATTTATGAGTATTGAGCAATGAGCATAGCATGTGCTGGTGATGTTATCCCTGGAATACTGACAACTCGATATGTCATGCAGGTCTACATGATTTTCTTCAGTTCTACAGTGAAAATTCATCTCACTGCCTCTATTCCATCACCAGTTACTCTTACCATGATTCTTTCTATTCCTTTTAATTGCTATGGGTTCCTTATTGGCTTTTACTGTGTATAGTTGTGTTTTAGTGTTTTAGTAACATAGAAATTTGTATCACCACAATTTCCATGCCTTTCACACCTTACGTTCCCTAGAAACACATGCCCCCCATTTTTCTGATTTTCTTTCACCATGTTGACATTGACACAACGACCCAGGGTGGTTTTTTCTTCATAATCACAGATTTGAATTGAGCTTCCAAATCTAAATTCATTATTTTTGTCCCTTGATATTACGAAAGAAGAGAGAATCTGTGGAGTTTAAATTACTTTTTATTGAATTGTTACTTGAGAAATCCGAACTCTAGGGCTTGAATCAAACTCGTAGAGGGAGGGAGAGTTTGCCTTAAATCCTATATTTTCAAATTTGCAGATTCTTAGTTTATGGTTGGAATTTTCACTCAGGCTTATGCTTGTTTCCTCTATATAGCAGCAGTTGTTTTCCTCTATAGTAGAATATTTTCAGTCGTGTAAGAAGTTGGAACTTCCTTCTCATCTTGTGAGTACTGTGGGCAGGTTGAATTATAGGACAGGCAGGGGACCAATGTAATGCAGCGATGGGAGAGTTACTATGAATGCATGATTCTGACTTTATAATTTGTCTGAAAGAAAGGAGGGGGTGTGTGGTGCTTGTGACCTAAAATGGCAATATCCAACTAAACTCACCACATGCTCTTTACTTCTTAAGCCTATTGTGTGTGGGGTTTTGGAAATAACCCAAATGTTGAAATCAATGCAATTATAACTTAGTTGGGACCTACGGAAAATGGTTTGTATTTGTAATGAGCATATGGTAAGTAGCTATCTGCAATGTAGTACGAAACCTCAAGGGGGTATACGTGGGATATCAGAAAATATAGGGACTGTCTGTAGTTATCAGAAATATGAAGGGTGAAGTGGAATTAATCCTATTTTAATGTACCATGGGCCAGGGTGTCAATTGATTTAGTTTAAACTGAAAATCGAAAAAAGGTGGTTTGGTTTGGTTTGTTTGTTTCTTTTTCTTTTCACTTCATTTAGGTTTGGAAAGTGAAAAATTAAATTAATTTGGTTTGGTTTTTAGTTTAGGCTTTTATTAAACCGAACGAGTGGAACTTATCTAAATATATCTAAACTGAGCCGAATAAAACTAGAATAATATACATATCTATATGTATATGTACATATATGTGTGTATTACATAAAATAGTATTAGTTTATTTTATCAAACCTAGCCTACAAACCGAAAAAAACGAATCTAATTTGGTTTGGTTTTCGATTTTGGTCACTATAGTTCGGTTTGGTTTTTGGTCTTATATTTCGGTTTTTATTTCAGTTTGGTTCAGCTTTTGCTTTACTTCTTGGTTTGGTCACTAAACCGAACCAAACTGATCGAATTACTCCCCCAACCATGGCTATGTGAGTGCCATATGTAAAGAATATTTATAAAAAATACTTTGTAATGAGCATATGGTAAGTAGCTATCTACGCATTGTGAGAAAAAAAGCAAATCATGGTTATCGAGTAGAATCAGGAGCTGAGAAAGTGGTATTTCTGTAAATAAAACTATCAAGATATCCGTGCACGCAGGGGTAAATAGGTTTAGACATTAAGTGAGGTTTAAAAATTTTAGGAGATGGAGAAATGGACTGAACCGGTCCCAAACAACCCCTACCAGTACTTGCGATTTGGCAATTGATTTAGTCCAATCTAATTTTTTTTACTTTGAAATTTTACTATCGATCCTTTACTTTTGTATCGGATCCGGATTGTCTATGATTGGTTTGGTATCCGGATACATGAAACCTTGATTCGATTTTCAATTCAGTTTGATACGGTTTTGGGCCATCTTTCACTAACTTTAGTTTAGTCTTGGGTTGATGCCAACTCAACAAGAGTTGCGGGTCCAAGTATCTTATTGAGAAAATTCAAGACATCTTTGGAAAAATAAGAGAGAGAGAGAGATTGAGTTGCACCCGTAGTATCTTATTGAGAAAAATCAAGACACATTTGAAAAAAATGTATGAGAAAGAGAGAGATATGTCTTTGGGTAAAAAAAGAAGAAAAAGAAAACAGAAAGAAAAATGAAAAGCAAAAAAACCTAGCATCATTGTTTGATTCAATCATATGATTAAAAAAATACTAAAAAATAAAAGAACAAAATCTAGGAAAAATCATTTCAAGCAAATATACTTGTTAAATTCTTATCAACAAATTTTTTCTTGCAAAGAATTGTTGAGTTCCAATTATTGTCATCAATAGGTTGTTGACAAATCGTACACTTGGGAGCTCAACCACATAGGCCTAGAGCCATTCAAGAGCAAAACAGCTTGATGGCATGGAGTTGAACCAATACCAAAACATTATACCTAAGGTCATTGAAGAGCAAATCCATTGCAATTCATCTCCTGCAAAAGAGGTTGCAAAACAACTTGCAGTTTTCATGGCAGCACTACCAATTGTATCGTAATCCTATATATCAAAGCAAGCAGTGAAGAAGGGTTGGCTTAAGATTGTTGTTTACTTATGATCAGAGCGGTTGGGCCTGTAGGGGTAAGGGTAAGGAAGTCTAATGAATCAAAACCCTTTGAGAGTAAGATGATGTCGTTTTTTTTGTTACATCTTTGACAATCACAACTGAAAATAAAAACTAAATAGAAGAAGAAGAAAAAAAAAAAAAGAAACAGAAAGAGAGGGGACAATCTAGTATAAGAGAACTTTCAATGGAGTGAGAAGATGTTGCTCTTATTTAACTGTGAGAGATAAATGGATAGGGATGGAGAAACTTACTGGAAGCTTCTTGAATAAATTATTTTCTTCTTATCGGAGAAATAAAGAGACAATTTTTTGGGGAGCAAAAATGCTTGTTTGTTATAACTGAGAAAGGAAGTGACAGAGTCCTACACGGAAGAAAATTTCAGAAATAAATTAAAAAGAGAAAAAACACCACAAAAAAAAAAAAAGAAGAAGGAGAAAATAGTTGATACTCTCCTTTAGATATGTGAGAAAAAAGTAAATTAAATCAAAAAATTTATAAAAAAATGAGATAAAAATAAAAAAATAGATAAGAATACAAAGAGTTGGAAGATCAAACCGAAAAAATATTAATTTATTATACACGTTTTAATACAGTCTCTCTTCCCAATAAAATACACTCACATTTACAAAAATACCAACTACTATTATAAAAAAAATTAAAAAATAGAAGTCCATTCTGGAATATTACTTTAGTATGATATATGTGATATGATATATATATATATATATATATCTCGAGGGTAAGCTTCTTAAGTCGTAATAAAATTTCTCTCTTTCCAAAGACCTATCATATTTACATAAATACCTTTATCACTAATTGCTATTATAGACAAAAATAAAAAAATAAAAAAAGCAGAGGTTGACATGTGTCTACACTGGGTTATTACTTTAATATTATAATACTATAGATCAGCCGCGAGGCAGTTTACAATCTTGGTTCTTCAATTTAAAGAGACGGATCAAAGCCTCATAACCGGCCACCACTGCGAGATAGTACTTGATTGGCATAGAGGTGGGAAGTGGTGCACCAAGTCATTTCATATGTTAATCATTTCTTTTTTTTTTTTGGTCTTAACCACGTGGTGTCCCCACATCCACATAAGTGTGGGACTAATCCACGCTCAGGGCGGGAATATTAAAGGTAAACCCTTGGGCACGAGTGCTTTTAGTGGAATTCGAACTCTAGACTTACCTCTGGATATGCCCACTAGAGCCCAACTTGCTACCAACTGAGCCACAATTGGTGGTTAGTAGATCACTCACACGTGATCTATTACAACTCTTTCAAAGATAATAATTAAAACCAAAATATCTTCTTTCGAGGTTTGTAATTGGGAAAATTATACTTTGTCCTCTTAAAGTTTTTGACAATTGCAATTAGATTTTTTGATATTTTTGAAATTTTAATGATACCTTTCATCGGACACCTCAACTAACAACGCTGTTGAGTCATTGATTGATGTATTCCTTATCAATCATTCTTCATTAATTATTTGATGCAAACATGATAGATCTTTAGTCCAGAGATCAAAATTAATATTTTAAACGTAAAGTTTAACCACTTTATTTATAAGTCTTTCAATTATTTTTTATAAGGAGTATATCAGTCGATGACTCAATATCTTCGTTGACAGACCCTTTTTAAGTTATCAATAAAGGTTATTGTTGATTGTAGTTTCAAAATCCTCATGAGTCTAACCGTAATTGTCAGAAACCTATTTTATAATTTCACGAGTTTTATTATGCGACAGGATAGTTGTCACGTCAACAACTAAGGGATAATCTGGTAAATTTATCTTTCTAACATTAACAAAGCCTCCGTTTAGGTTCACTGTAGAATATATAAACGCCCCAATTCGATCCCGTGAGTCGTGGAGTCTCGATGCCCGCTACGTTCACACACCACAACCAACCAATCGCCTCTCAAGTCTCGCCCACAAAACCAGTCAGCCTCCGGCATTCTTCGGTCCCACCGACACAGAAAAAGCAGGCAAGTGGGTCCCACTTCTCTCTCTACCCTCTTCATTTATATTTTATACGGACAATTACACTTTGATCCCCTGAAGTTTTTGATAATTACAATTAAACCTTTTAAGATTTTTAATAATTACAGTGTCCCTCTTCATTTATATTTTATACGGACAATTACACTTTGATCCCTTGAAGTTTCTAATAATTACAATTAAACCTTTTAAGATTTTTAATAATTACAGTGTCGTTCGTCTCTTGAGGTTGCCGATGAAAGGTGTTGTTGTAATTTCAAAAATATCAGCTATCTAACTACAATTGACAAAAACCTCAGAGGTCAGAGTATAATTTTCCCTATTTCATAATATAAAACTAACAATTCGGTATCTATCTTTTGGCGCTTTTTGTTCGTTTCGATCTCTGTCTCGCCGTCACGGAAACGAAATACTCACTCGTTTTCTCTGTCAAAAGAACCAGAGCGAAAAAGATTAAAGAAGAGAAATTGATTGCTTGGTTTATTTTAAACTGATCGAAAAAGATTGTGGGAGAGAGTGAAAATAGTGGATTTCAGTCCTTGGAATGATTTAGAGTGAGGAACTACAGTGGAAAAAAAAATGTTTTCTATCGATTAAGGAAGCTCGAGGACGAAAGAGTTGTGATTTTCACATTTATTATCTCATCATGTGGACGAAAGACTAGTTCTCACGAACTCAACTAGATTGATTGGATCAGTATAGAATATATAGTTCTAACTCTCTCGATGAAAATCCCTAGGAGTTGGATAAAGGAGGAGGAATCGTTAGTGATGGTGGCGTGAGAGTTCACAAAATCTGCAACGGTGGAATTAGGGTTTTATTTTCTCCCTCTCTGCATTGAACAAGGTAAAATCCTTTGTTTTCTTTGGAGTGTAAATGTGGCTTGTGGGATAGTCTCTTTGTCGGCTTATTGAGGAACCCCACCAAGATTTTGCAATTTTAGCTTTTGAGGTGTTTTAATGGTCAAAATGGTCCTGATATTCTGTTAGTTGGAGGTTTGATCTGGATGGGTTTTTACTTATCTGTACTGGGTTTCATTTAGATTTCCAGTTTGAGATACTTGCTGAGCTGAACTCTTAACTAAATTTAAACTTCCAATCCTGTCTTTTTGGGTTTCATTTAGTTTTCCTTTCATTGTTCTTGCTTTATTGAATCTGGGACATTGCTTGTCTATATTTTCTGCTTGCAGTTTCTGTGCACAGACGCTTAGGTAGTTTATTTGCTTATTGAGTGATATCTTCTTTATCTCTTTCAATCCAAATCTGCTTTATTTTTTACTGCTTTGTGAATCCAATACAAAAAAAAACTGGGACATTTTATCCTGAGATACACTTTTCTTCCTCCCCATATCTCAGCTCTTGAAGTGAAGAATCTATTTGGGGTTCTCTCCTTTGGTTGGTCCTTACTTCAGTTCATTTAGGCGATTCAACTGCAGGTCGTGGTATGGTACGACCGCTTCATCGTGGTTTATCAGGGGGAGGGATTGTGGAAAGCAGCCGTGACTACCGGGATTCTCAAATGAAAGATGGGAAAGAGAGGGAAGAAGTTGATAAATGTGGCTATTCTTCTGATCACCACTCCTTATTTCTGCGTTTCGTTGTTAGTTTAGTTTCCCCAGATGGTTCTTCCAAATCTGGAATTAGTGACAGTGGTTTTGGATCTGATCCCTTCAGCACTGGAACGTACAGAAGTCGGACAAACTTAATTTTTTCGTATCTCAAGCTCGGTTTATTTCTGATTGTGATTCTTGCTCTTTCTGGTTCGCTTTGGTGGACAGTCTCCATTTCAACATCATCAAGAGGTTACATCTTTCGGGGCTATACGAGGCTCCAAGAGCAACTCATTTCAGACCTCTCTGATTTTGGTCAACTCTCTCTTGGTCCCACAAGGTTGAAAGAACTGGAATTCTGTTCTCAGGAGTCTGAGAATTATGTTCCCTGTTTCAATATTACTGACGATCTCGCTTTGGGTTATTCTGATGGCAATGAATATGACCGTCATTGTGGGCATGGTTTGAGGCAGAGTTGTTTAATCCTGCCACCTATGAATTACAAAATTCCGCTAAGGTGGCCTACTGGAAGAGATGTCATCTGGTCGGCGAACGTGAAAATCACTGCTCAGGAGGTTCTTTCCTCTGGCAGCTTGACTAAGAGGTTGTGTTAGTTTTTGTTTTCTTAACCATATTTAATTGAGTTGGCTTTTCTGTAACCTGTCTCTGAAACCTCCAAAACATTTGGTCGCAGGATGATGATGCTAGAGGAAGATCAGATATCCTTTCGTTCAGACTCCCTTATGTTTGATGGAGTTGAAGACTACTCACACCAAATTGCTGAAATGATCGGGCTGAGAAATGAATCTAGTTTCATTCAGGCTGGGGTATGTGATCAGTTGGTTTATATTAGAGCTGGATCTGTTATATTGTTGCAATTTCCTTTCTCAGTTGCATAATTAGTTTTCCCTGCAATCGTTCAGTTCAGTGGTTCATATTCACATATAATTGGCATTGTTGTCAAGATATATTTCACAATATGAAATAGTACTTTAAAATTAAAGAAATAGAAAATTGGTCTGAAAAACAGCTGCAATGTCTTATAACTTTTTAAGTGATTTTTGTTTGTTATAATTTTAGCAACTGCCACCAACTAAATCTAAGCAAACTGAATTTTTTGGACTTCAAAAAGACAACAAAATGGTGCTCTTATGTTAGTTTTTCACAAAGATCATTGGGAATGAACAGACTTGGATCACATCTTACATTGCGGGATGATCACATCTTTGATCTTACATTGCATCTTGGTCTGTTCATCAATATGTTGGTTCTTTTCTTCATGTCATCATTTTCCTTCATCAAGGCCTCACTTTGATTTCTAGTCGAGTTACTTGATTTAACCTCATGTTCAACCGTAGCCATAATATCTTCTTGATCCTTTGTAGGATTATAATTTACAGTTGATCCATTGCGGGATGATACTCTTTGCAGCATCCATATCTTTGATTTGCTTCCACTTCCTTTTGAAAGAAGGTTGGCACTTGTACGAGATGGTAGAAATGGATGTGCAATGTATAGAGAAAAGGGCTTTATGTGGTAAAAAGTGGGTGAATAGTCATAAAAGGATAAGAAGTATGCGGTTATTGGAATGTATATTCAATGGTTAATGATCAGAATTCTTGCCAGTTGCAGCTGGATCGCAAATATGATAGGGAGAAAAAATCACATATTCGTGCAAATATGTACATAGGTGACCGCATTTAAGAACGTTGATAACTAGAGTTCTATGTAGATGATATCAGTACTTCACACTGAATTTCCCTGTGTCATCTCTTGGGCATGCCTTTATATGTACCTGAGATGAAATTCCCTGTTTGATTGTATTGAGACGATTTTATGTTCAGAGCCTTTGATTTAAATTGCCTTTCTTTAAATGGGTGTTACTGTTTTTCTCTTCGGTCTTCATTGTTGCATCATGCTTGGGACAGATAAAGGTTTGGAAATTTCAATCAGAGAATTGATGGGGAACCATGTCTACTTGAGATTCTTGCGGGCTTTTTTCTCATGACTCCACCTAGCTGCTGACAGACTGACTCAAAAAAAAAAAAATATTCCAACTTTTTAATGTTACAAAAGACATAGGCCAGCAGAGCTATTTTGATGCTAATGTAACTTCGTAGAAAATTATAATGACAGCACTGAGTATTTCCCAATTTTGGAAGCCGCAAGAACAATTTAATAAGGTGTTTTGAGTTATTTAAATTTTGGGATTCTAATAACTGTACAGTCAGGTGATCCATCATACATAATAAATCGATGCACAATTACTTTTCTTATTTTTGGATGTCATTGTAGTTATTACAGTCCTCATAAACAAGTACATTGAATACGAACTAATTGAAATATAGTGTCATATGGTTAACACTTTGTGATGTTTCCTCTGTTGAGTTCAACCCACGCTGGATTTGGATCAGTTATGGATGAAGAATTGGCTCGAGTCACAATCACCTTGCCTTAAATTGTAATTCTCACATTACTCTTTAACATATTATTTGGATGGTGGGATACAATTATTGTAGTTTTTATTTGTAAACTAATGTGATATCATTTTCATTTGGACATCATGATATTTAGAATGGTACACATGCAACAGTACGTTGAGTAAGAGCTAATTGAAAGGCAGTATTATATGTCCATGATTTAACATTTTTGTGATATTTCCTCTAATGTCACACTGGATATGGGTCAAGTATTAAATATTGATGAAGATGTAGTTTGAGTCATCATCACCTTGCCTTAAATTGTAAGTCACGCATGACTTAACATGTTGATTTTTTTGAATCAGAATGCACTTTTTTTTTTTGCATATTCATGGTTCTTAATTTACTTCTATGTAATGATTAATGACTTCCATTTAGGCATTGACTATATTTGTTTGGGTTTTCTATGCATATCTTTGTGATAGGTCAAGGATCTTACCGCTCATCTTTAACTATACTGCAATTCTGCAGGTTAGAACTGTCTTGGATATAGGATGTGGCTATGGTAGCTTTGGTGCACATCTCTTGTCAAAACAACTATTGACCATATGCATCGCAAACTATGAGGCTTCAGGCAGTCAAGTTCAACTAAATCTTGAGAGAGGGCTCCCCGCAATGATTGGCTCTTTTACTTCAAAGCAGTTGCCATATCCATCTCTTTCCTTTGATATGTTGCACTGTGCACGATGTGGGATTGACTGGGATCTAAAAGGTATCCTTAATAAAGCTAGCATAAGAGTGATATTTCCAGTATTCATATTTGTATAAGTCATGTATATGCATTCATGTGTAACCCTGTTTCATGTTTTTACATTTCTGCACACTGCGTTAATTTTAATACATAGAATAATAGTAACAGTCTGTTTTACAGCTAAAAAAAATGTAAATTCAAGTACTTAATGGTTTACATGTAAGTAACAGGCTACTCTAGTAAAGGATTCGGTTGCAATAAATTGATCACTTTTTGGTAGTCTCACTGTACTAAAAGAACAGTCGAACAATATTTATTGCATATCAAAGTTTAATGTACCCAGACCGGGTACCGGGCTGCCGGTACGGCCGGTCTGGATACGGTCTAAAAGTAATGGACCAGCGATCAAAATTAGAAATAAAAAAATGGACCGGACCGGCGATACCGGACCAATCCAGACTGAAACTGGTCTGGACTGTCCAATACACAAATTAAAAAAGGAAAAAGTAAAAGAAATAATGGACTGGTTGTACTGGCCGGTCCAGACCGGGGTTGTACTCGTCCGTAGAATCATGGCATGGATACCATACTATGTCTAACTGCATCCACTTCTGGAGCACCATTTACCATTAATGTTGGGTAATATTCTTAAAGTTTACAGACTTACAATCCTTGTAAGGTTTAATTTGTGGTTTACATACTCATTGCCATACAAGAAAAAAGGTTGAAAGCCAATGCAGATGTTTGGTAAGTGGAATCATTTCTCTCCGACACCATTGGACATTGGTGGTTGCAATCTGCCGGCATCACCCACAGAACCTCGATCCGGCCCAAGAACACCATCCATACCTCGCTAGCCACTAAGCAATGCAAAAAGAGGTAGATTGATGTATCAGGGGGTGTGGCACGCGACACTTTGGATTTTATGGGGGGAGAGGAATCTGAGAGTGTTTGAGGATAGGACCAGATCCACCAGTATGATTATTGA
>JAUPMG010068744.1:0-13257 GCA_031762675.1 Pachysandra terminalis
TTTAGACTGACATTGGGAAGATTGACTTATAGGAGACCCTTTAGTCCTGTGATAGGACTATATTGTTGTACTTAAGAGTAGAGTGAACCCACATAGGGAACCTTGACAATCTTAAGCTGTGGCGATGATTACTCAAGTGTGACAGAGGTCTGTGAACTTGGAGGACAGAGACGACCCAGGGGAACCGCAGGTGGCTGCCAGGCCTGGAGTCGGTATATCTATAATCTGACAGGTATTGAATGTGTATGGGTCCTCGAAGGATGAATTCAGGGCACTGAATTTCCTGGGTGGACCGTGAGGGGATCAGTCACTGAAGCCAATCTGGGGCATGAAAAGAATATATGGACTGTGAGGGAACAAGAGATCTGAAAACGAAAGGGGGACAGATTCTGAAGCCAATCGGGATCATGAAAAACAAAAAAGAAAAAATGTGAGGTGCTTAGAAAGGGGGGGGGGCACTTCATTAAATTGGAGGCTCTTCAGCACCGTAAAAAGAATTAGAGTTATGAGAGAAGGCGGAACCAGTAGGATCATACACACTTCATGCGTAGACAACGATTTACATTTCCGCATCATTTTGCATCGATATTAGTGTTAGTGCCTCTGGTATAAAGCACGTGGCAAAATTCTCATTCTTTAAAATTAATGTAATTTATGTGTGAGTTAGGTTGACCATTAAGGAATACCTTGTGAAGTTGGGAGAGCCCATTTACATGCTTTCAATATATTGATTGCCACAACTGTACACCACTTGCACATATCTGTATATTCACCATGCTCACTATCACACACTGCCCCAAAATGCTGGAGCATGAGTGAATACACTTCATTGTAGGTATACTCATTCTGGCTTTCAGCTTATTCCTGTTGTTTTAATGTTTTCAGGTTCAGGAGCATAGTCGTAAAGAGAGAATCCAGAATGGGTAGCGCACTCTGATAGAACATGTAATTTCGTCTAACTTTAGACATTATTTTACATAGAACGTATAGATTTTTAGTGAAGGTGTATTTATATACTTATATCTTACTAGAACATTTAGAACTTCCGCTTATGAATCTAATTGTGTTAGCCACACCCGTAGAGATACGAGGTGAAGGTTGCACGTAAATTGGAAAACCATTGAAATCGGGAATTTTCGGTTCGGGTCGTGACACATATACATTCAAGAGAACGGAAAACTATGGAATAAAATAGTAGAAGATCCTTTCTGATAAAGCAAAAAAATGCATCATCCCTACAAACAAAAATAGTGTGGAAGAGTACCTTCCTTTGAAGAATAAAACTCGCTAAAAGTGCATGTAGTAATTACCTAAAGTGCAGGGGGTGAGTTGGTTTTACGCCAATATGCGGAATTATTTGGACCTTTTTTATAACCTATTTAATTATGATAGTTATTTTAAGAATTACGGGGAAATTGAAAACAGTAACACACATATGTTGATTGTAATGCATACAAACATACGGAAATAGAGTACGAAAGCAAATTAATCAACACATGTGATTTATAGTAGTTCGGCCCCCCAGCCTAGTCCACTCCCTTGAGATACCATCCGTGGTTCTCAAGGATTTCTTTACGGTAGGTTTTTTCACTACAGCTCACCTCCAACCGTACGAAGAATTTACCGGCATCTCCAAGCCTTTACACACGTTTCAATGACTCACTGCAAACCTACTATGAGGTTTCACTGTTGAATTCCAACCACTACGAGGTTTCACAGCTAACCTCTAACCACTATGAGGTTTTATGGCTAACCTCTAACCCAAGGTTTCATGGCAACCTTAAGATGTTTCCATTTTTAACCTAAATTAAAATAGTAATCAAAGGACTTTCTCAAGGATTTACAAACTCGAAGTCCGTCCGTTATTATGAGGTTGAATCCCCGTTTTTCGCTCTTTTTCGCCTTGGAGGTCGTTCTTGGTGCTTGACGAAGACGAGGGCCTTACAACCCTAGATGTGTGTGTGTGTGTGTGAGATGATCTAATCTAAACTTCACAACAAAGGGGAAGGGCTTGAATCTCAATCCTTGTTTTTCAACTTAGTTGACATAGGATGTCAATTCCATTATGAATGGGAAGAAGATAGAAGGAGAGGAATTCTCTATCCGAAGGAAGAGCAAAAAGCTTTCAGATCTATTCTAGTGCTCTTGGAGAATTGTTTTGTAGGTCTTCTTGCATTTAGACGTACAATTCTAATTTATAGAGTTTGTAAGCCTCGCGGCCACCGGTCGATCGGTCAAATTGGCCACCGATGGCTCCACCGACTTAAGTTAAATTTGAAATTCAAACTAACTTGGGGAATGGAAAGACCTAATTGATCGACCTCTCAAGCCGTCGCTCGACCGGTAACGCTCAGAGCTTCCAAAACCGACTTACTGTTTTGAGCGACCGTTGAGCAATCCGATCGATCGGGATTCGACCGGATGCTCTGGCGGGTCCACCAAGCAACTTGGTCGGTCGACTGAGCATGCGCAAATCGGACATACCAGTAGTGGTCTATTATGTGACCTGCACAGGGACCAATCAGTCGGAGACCAACCAGAGGCCTCATTCGGTTGACCAGGCACATGGTCGATCAATTGGTGCCCCGGGGAAAGCCTAATTTCACATTTCTATTGCCATTTTTCCCGCGGTCCATCCACCAATGGTATTTACCATCCGTGGGAAATATTTGGCTATCTAGACTCGCATCCAGTTGGCCAAGGATCGCGGAGTGTCCCTTAACAGCTAAGGTTACTCCAAGATCCGTTGAAACAAGTCAATATACAATGAATAGTGTGTTTCTAGGGGCTGTTTAGTTCGTGTTGTCTATACCTTTGGATAAGGGACCAATTCTGATAGATGCTTCGTTGTATCTTGGTCTTCCTTGAATCCACAACTCTTGATCTTCAATATACACAGTTACAGATGCTCAAGGACTATGTCACAACATTGACAAACCCGAAGAATGTCTAGGAAAAAGCCTATGACATTTACAATCTCCCCCTTTGTCAATTTCTAACAAAAACACTTGTCCTAGTACAACACACATACTAGACTTCTATAAATTGAATAAAAATAAGAATTACAACTCGATTCAACTCATAGACAAAAACTGATATACAGGAGACTAAAGACAATACAACGCTTTGTGCTCCCCTCAGCTTTTGCTTTAACTCGTCCATACTTGGACATACTTGCAAAATAATTTAACTATACCGGCAAGAAAATATGTACCACAGGTGGAGTATTTAGATCTCCCCCTTTTGTCAGAAATAGACAAAGAGATATACAAATTTAGGGAGAAATCCCAATTGTGTTTGCATTTTGGTGTGATCCATCTATATAGATGAGTTCTAACCAATTTGGTAACTCCTATACCATTAAATGAGTTAACTGGCATAGATCCATCTTTCTAGATGAGTTCTAGCTAGACCTGTGTACTCCAAACTCCATGGATGAGTTCAACCAACCTTGGCTCAATCTAAATAAACGAGATCAAACCAAAAGCAAGCAGAATGTGTTTGCTAGCTTGGGGCACTCCAACCCAAAAGGGATGAACTGAACCCAAGGCAAACACACACTCATGTATACTCACCACAAGACATTGTGTGAGGTCCTTGTTTACATAAGGTGGGTATAAAGGTTCGTTCCATATAATATGCAAGAAAAACGATTACAATCTTTATTGACCTTTGGACATGCATCAAATGATTAGTAATACAATACAAGATACAAGATGACAAACATGATACAGAATGAAGATTAAACTATAAGTACATTGCATATGTTTGTTATAACCCCCCATTAGCCATCCTAAAGCACAATTCCCAATGGGGAGACTGATTTGGAAAAGATGAGCATGATGGCATGTGTATGTATCGTGTGAGTCTAATCAAGATATGTAATAGGCACGAGACTCACACTGACCGGAACAAGCTTGTGGAGGATTTTACTATAAGCCACATCATCCAAGTTCCATATGCATACACACCAATGTGAATCTAATCCAAATCAGGCCAACAAAGACCACATGCAAAAAATAAGTATGAAAGCATGATATGATCAATCAAGACAAGTATAAGCTATGACAAGAAATTTTACTATCAAACCAAGCATAGCATATACATGCCAAGGATGGACCCCATAAAGATACGAATGGTGCACCAACCAAGGCGATGTGTAGATGAGTCATATACGATATGCATGACAAACAAACAAGTTTACACAACAAATGTGGGTAACTCAACACGAACTATAGAGAAGGATAATATCACGTATCAAAGTATAGTTCAAGAGAGAACATAGGTACTATTAGCATCAAAACAAAGATAAAAAGTATATCAGTCATACAACAATGTCTTGAACTTAAGTACAACCCACAAAAACAAAATATGAAGTCACTAAAGTGGTGAACATAACAAAATAGAAAAGATGACTCAAGGGCAGAGTTAGTGGAATGTTATATCCAGCACTCCTACATCCTGTGGAAATATTTGACAGCATCTTTTGAGATTGTCTAACAGTCCACTCCATCCTTGACATTCTCCGATTAAGGCCCTGAACACTTGATCCTAGTGATAACAAGGATAATCAATAGAGCTTGGATGTCCTTAACCAGTGGGATCCACTGCCTGCCCCTCATTTTCCTCAGCTCCTTCGTCTTCAGATGCACCCTCTACTCGAAGCTCCATAGGGTCAAGATTCATCATGAAAATATTAACCTTGGAGAAGGGAATAGAGGACATTAGAAACATTCTTGGAGGATCCACCATACCAACAAACTTTCCTACCTGCGTTAGGAGAAAGCCAAAAGGACACGCGCTCAGGTTAGGAGTGCGGGAGGGAAATAATGGTATGGCAGATAAGAGACGGAAGACATAGGGTAACACCGGTCACAACCCAGAATAGGACGGATATCATATGCTTGGAAACACGGTCTTGTTTGCAATACTACGATATACATTTGTAGTAAAGAAATTATGCACAATCCTATATTCGGGTTCGAGGAAGGATACTTTAAGAGACCCATCATTACTTAGGCATACAAACAGAGAACAAAAATAGCTTTATTAAGCGAACCCATATTGAGGTCTTCAAAAATCACATGATCAGGAGAGAGAGGGACACCAATTATGCAAGAAATAAAATCAGGTGTCAATCATAAGGAACGACCATTCCAAGAGGCCGTGATTAGTAAAGGATCAACACAGATTGAGACTACATTACTGATAAACTTTCTGACAATGTGAGGGGACACAGATCCACCCAAATAGAGAATGCTCGGCTAGTTAATGTAGTCTAGAATGTCAAGAATCATATGATTCACCAAATCCGCAACAACTACTCTCTTTTCTACTTCAATGGAGATATTCTCATAAATGTGAGACATGTCGACACTGTGACCTAATGGTTGAACTAGATCTACCATTGAATGGCATGATGAAAAGGAGGCTAGTACTCAGAAAAATCTAGTGACCTTAAGGCTAGAGACACTAAACTTGTGGAAACACAACTTACAAGGGAATCTATAACCCTATAAGGAGATAAAGGGAATTTACACAAAACAAACAACAAATCAACCAAGGAGAATTAATATTAGCAATAGGTATTTACAAATCTAAGCTAAATCATGACTAAAGGAGAATATTTACAAGATATACTTACTTCATTGATCCTTGGGCAATGCTTTAGGAGAAAATCAAGAAACAACCAAGGGAGAAAACAAAAAACCTAAGGAGAGAAAGAAAGGGAAAAACTAAACTAAAAAAAATTATGAGGGTTTTTAATGCCTAAGCCCTGTGCGAGAAAAACAATACCTGCACGGGCTGGCCGATTGAGAACCTTAAAATCAGAAAGTGTTCGGAAAATTTCAGAAAAATCATGAGGTGATTTATAGAACTTTAGAGAGCACTTTCAGTTACACGTGAGGTGTGCACATCTATAGTGAGACTATTTAAATGAACAAACCACACAAAACGAAATAAATATGCATACAAATGGAGGAAATAATTATATCATGTGCATAAATAGTTCACGTATCACATGATTGGGCGTAAGAGATAGGTCAGTGAAGTTGACACCTTCATAAGTGATACTCGCCGAGGAGATCACTCCTCGGTGACCCACGAGGTAGGATTTGAAGGAGGTCTAGGTGGCATTCTAGACATGCTTCCCTTTACCACCTTCTTTAATTTGAAGTCCTCGTTCATCTGACGAATTAAGGAGAACAATTCCTTTGACTATTTAGTATCAATGGCAGTAGAGATGGGATCCTGAAAGATAGGGAATGACTTACCCTTATCAAAAGGTACTGTACAATTCAGAGGGTCAATCATGTTTACTGTCTTTTTCTCCACATATTTACATTTTTGGGAGACAACAGGACCATGGAGATTCATCGTGCATTCCATAGCATGATGTCCCTCTCTTCCACAATAGTTACACTCGATGACTTTACTTGAGGGGTTAATTGATGTTTCTGGAATATCATCCCCTAAACAAGTAGAAGGCATGAGGCAAGTAAAAGGAGAGGTGGAAGTCCATTCTTTTACCAAGTAGCAGTGGTTAGCAGTTTTAAGAGCTTTCATGACAATCTTTCCAGAATTGTCAATGTTCTTACCTTGAACACCCTTGAAGGTCACTGTATGTCCACAAGCACAAAGTTGTGATATACTTATAAGATTATATTTCAAACTTTCTATGTGGAGGACCTCATCAATGTTAGGATTTTTAGGAAATTTAATGGATCCGATACCCTTGATTTGTGACCGACTACCATCCCCATAAGATGCAGATCCTCCTTTGAGATATTCAAAGGTGATGAAGGAAGATCTATCTCCAGAATTATGTCTAGAGGCCCCACTCTCTAGGTACCACCTAAGTCGGTTCATCTTATTTTCCCTTGTATAAGCAGATACTTTAGATTTTCCGTCATGATTGGTCCATTCATGGGATAGGGATGTGGTCCCACTAGGAGAGTTTTTTCTCCTAGCCCTCTTCTTCTTAGAGTTACCCTTACTAAATGATTTATATACATTAGTCGAGGAAGAGCTACTAAGGAAGAGGTATTTACACTTTTCCCTTTGTCTCTAAGGGTGGTGTTCATTCGTGCATGAGTAAGACTACACACAAGGTGTAAGTGTTCAGTCCTAGAAGTGCTAGAGGTAGGACTACAGGGTGAAGACTCACCTAACTCAACCAATGGGATAGAGTCAGGTTTGTCATGAATCTGACTGTCAAGGTCAAGACCCATCTCATCCGAGGAAATGTAGAGTTGTCTAAACTCGACTATTAACTTAGAGCTTTTAGCTATGTCCTTTTCTAACTCTAAGTTGCTTGGTAGACCAGTACCGTCAGGCAACTCATTTTTGGTCTCCTCATGAGGATTATCTTGTTTAGATCTTATGATAGGTATTCAATCCTCAAGATTCAACCTCGGAGTCCTAGTCATTAGCATAGCTAAGTTATCATCTTTATTTGAGTTGGTTGATTGTGACCCTGATTCGGATGATTCATCCAAAGTATTAGCAACCATTTCCCCACTATTAGATTTACTTTTAGATGGGAAATTGGTAGCTATGTGTACATACACTTTATAGGTATAGCACTGGGTTTCTTTTGATACTTCCCTTGGATTAGATTTAGGGTAGGGCTTGTCAAAAGATTTACCCTTTTTTGTTGCACCCTTTTATCCTTTAGAGACGTGCCTTAGAGACTTTTTAGCTAATAAGGCTAGGTCCTCATCTTCAAGACTCACATATTCTTTTTTATTTTCTTTTTCTTGTGAGCTTGAAGAAGCTATGGAAATCGACTTCCCTTTAGAAGAGGTCTCAAAGTGTAGCACAAAGGTTTGGAGGGATCTACAAGTTCTTCAACTTTTAGGAGGTCAATATCCCTACACTCCTCAATGGAGGTAACTTTCCTCATGAACTTTTCTGGAAGGGATCTTAGGATCATCTAAAAATCTTAGAATCTAGAACGGGTTCATGTAAACCCCACATGGAAATAACTATGTCATTGATCTTAGCATAGAAGTCCATGAAATTTCACCATCTTCCATATTGATATTTTCAAAATGGGTGGTGAGAAGATGGAGATTAGATCTCTTGACATAGTGGCCCCCTCATGGGTCATCTCTAGGATGTCCCATGCTTTCTTAGCATTCAAGTACATGCAAATGCTTTGATATTCATTAGAAGAGATTGCACATGTGATCGAATTGAGAGATTTAGCATCAACCGAGCTCATCCTTTTATCCTCTTTGGACCATTTATCATAGTCTAGATCTACATGTCTCTTTATCCCATCCCACTTAACCTCTTTGGTGGGAAGAGACCATGACCTACTTATCGCAAGTAGAACCGTGTCGTCAATAGACCGCAAAAATATCTTCATTTTCACTTTCCAATAGGTGTAATTTGACCCCTCGAAGAACGGAGGTCTAGGGACGCATTGTCAGTCAAATTTGGACATTACTACTGATCAATTCAAGGTCGTTTGACCTTATATCCAAGCATGAAACTATGATACCAATTGAAAGTACACGTAGTAATTACCTAGAGGGGGGTGAATAGGTTTTACGACGATATGTGGAATTATTTGGGCCCTTTTTTATAACCTATTTAATTGTGCTAGTTCTTTTAACAATAAATTGAAAACAATAGATCACATATGCTGAAAGTAACGCATACAAATATATGGAGATAGAGTACGAAAGCGAACCAATCAACACATGGGATTTATAGTGGTTCGACACCTTGGCCTAGTCCACTCCCTTGAGATACTACCCGCGGGTCTCAAGGATTTCTCTACTGTAGGTTTATCACTACGGCTCATCGTCAACTGTACAAAAAATTTACCTGCATTGTCCAAGCCGTTACAAGGGTTTCAATGGCTCACCCAAAAACCACTATGAGGTTGTCACGACCCAAACCCATGAGACCACATAGGGTTCAGGGGAGTCGAGATTTTGACCTTCACTACCTCGGAAGGAGAGTGGCAATTGAATAACAGTTTATAGTCCTGTCATTCTTAAACCATCATTCAAAACTCCAAAAAGGTAAATAATTACTTAATTACAATTGTACAGTGTAAATTCAAACGATTCTAGGTTCTAAATCAGGTTCTACAAAATACCAAAAATGGTATCAAAGAGAAATGAGTAAAACATCATCGATGTCTGAACAAGTCATTACAAAATAATCACTTGAGGAAATAAAAGGCATCTTCTTCTTCAAATTCCCCTCCTTGCGCGGGTTCCTCTTCTGCAACAGCCTCTATTAAAGGTCCTGAAAAGTGTTCGCTAGACTGCGTAAGCTATAAGCTTGTAAGTTCTATAGTTTCAGCAATATATAAGTTTCCCTGAGATTTCTACATTCACATTCCTTCCAATTTCAATTCACATGAGAGGTCAAGCAATGAGAAGAATGAGGTAATTAGTTTAAATTAAACATGATATGCAATTCTAACAATCAAATCCTCACTAAGGTGAGCTAACAAACAAATCTATATGCTGTGCATATGCAACTCTGGTAGAGTGTCAAGGTAATATGTTTCCTCCTTATCCAGCCTCTATTTTAGGGTTTCCCAGCAACCTGAATACACCCCAGGATGTCCCAGTAACCTGAATGTATCCCCCGTTCTCACGGTCTATGGAAATAGGGCTATTCTATGGACACCGCTTAGTTTTAAGGGTTTTCAAACTAGTGGGTACAATTCCCACCTCTTATTTTTGATCAGTGGTTTGTAAACTGAGACTTCCAGCCACCTACAATATCCCTTAGGAAAACACAATTACTTGACCTAACTACAGAGGTCCTTTCTTATCTTTTCTTGTCATTAGCATCGAGCCCTTGGTGAGGAGCAAGTCTATTGGGTTAGCTACGCCCTCAACTCCATCCAGCCAGTCCCTCCCCAGATGTGTCATCCACATCACACTCATGTTCAGTCACAAGACCCTACCTTGAGGTCTTGGAATAGGGGATTATACTCATTGACCAATGATGATCTAGAGTCTATGCTGTGCAGTGAAATAGTGAAGTGGATTAGTGCACAATAACTAGGCAAGCATTTTGTGTATTGAGTGAACTAGAAACTAGTTAAGGGCATACATTTATCAACATAACCCATATCTTCATTCAACACCTAGCACATCAAATTCAAGAAGAAAACTACACTAACTACATGCTATGTGCATCTAACCTACGATGCATTATGCATGATTTCATGTACAGGATGTATTAGGTATGGCATACATCTTTTATCAAGCAGATCATTATACAAACTCTAAGATTCAATCAAAACTAACTCTAAGATTCAATCAAAACTAACACGAATTTCACATAACATCCATAATCATAATTCATAAACTAAAGGCAATAACCAACACACAACCAAAAGGATAAACAAGGCATAAGCAAACAATTAATATCATCCTATTCGAGCATTTCATAAATGATTATTTAAACAGGCATCATCTACAGGTTCGGCGACCTCTTCGGCTTAGCATTCGGCGCACCGAGATCCCTTTCGGCGACCTCCTCGGTGACCCTTACCTGAGATTCGGCGACATTTCCAACATCCTCATTCTCAGTAACCTTGTCGGCGTTCCCTTCGGCACATTGAAACATCCCTCAACGACCTCCACGGTGAACCACCCTGAGATTCGGCGACGATTCCAGCACCCACATTCTCGGCGACACTTTTGGAGCTCATGTCGGCACACCGAAGCAATTTCAGCGCCCCGAAGCTAGTTCAGCGACCTCTTCGGCTGACATTCATCCTCGGCGACCTTTCGGCGCACCGATATGTCTGCCCGTAGCTAAAAATTCAAGCTCAGCGACTTGTTCGCCACACCGAGTTGGTCGCCGAACGTCGCTAATTGGGAAAAACAATGGGGTTTTCCATCCTAAGTCATTTTCAAGGGGTCTTATACATTTACAATCATCAAAGAACTCATTTAAGTTATTTCATGAGACAATATCCATTCACAAATGTTTCAAAATGAGAGAACTAATGCCACTTGTCCAAATCTCCTTCTCCCAATCCTAACCACTTCAAATCCCAACCTTACATTATCAACTACCCCATCCTAGCCATTCATTTATAACTACCCCCATCTCCACCATACACCTCATTGTTCCATATAAAACAACTAATTTGTTTATTTCAACACATAAGTTTTTCTATGGTACTTATCAAAAGGTTCCACAAAATCACATCAAATTAATCACACGGTTGATTTAAATCTGATTGGACATCAAATGGTTAGGCAACTTCATATTAGGGTTTAAAGCATGATTAATTTCTTTCTAATTGGTTTAGACCATTGCAGAGGTTTTGTCACGCCCCGAATCCGAGATATAGAATCTCAAAGATTTCCAAGGGAATGACCTTCGGATCCAACCTATGGATGCGGCCAAACCATCTAAACCATACATAATGGTTCAACAGAGCATTACTAAATTACCAGCGGAAGTCTCATAAATTGTTAAACCAAAACTACTTGAGTACAAATTTAAACACAATTTTCAAACCAAGATAAATTTAATTACAACTTGGTGCCCCGAAGGGTAAAAGCAGTATATCAAAATGCATAAAATCAAAACTAAATAAATAAAGTATCATTGTCTCATAAAGCTAACATCAGCTAACACAACCATCATCCACCTCTTCAGGTCTAGCCATTATTCTTGAAGAAAACTTGTTTCAAGTAGGGGGAGCTTTGGAGACTCAATAATCCAAGGAAACTACTCTAATCATTTTCACAGTCATATAATAACACTCATATTCTTGCAATTCCACATAATACATATATCTTACAATCGTTCTCATAAACAGGCTTTACAACCATTCTCACAGTAACACAACATCATTAATCACATTCTTACAATAATAATCATAATACTCATACCACTAATATCACATTCATAGACAAGGTAATCCCTAACTTTCTCACACACCATCACTTCATAATCACAATTGTACTAAACATAACTTTCTCATATACCAACAACCTCATAATCAAAATCATGATAGAGCACACTTTCTCATAAACCAACAACCTCATGATCATAATCATGCTAAAACATATTTTCTCATAAACCAACAACCTTATGATTCTTATTCATGATATCATATAACCTTCAATAACCAAACAACATTCCACATCACAAACAAATAATCAAGGAAGATGACCACATACATGTAGCAATCAGATGATGAAATGGAAAACAAACACAAGAATGACAATGGAATGAATGGCATGATGTCCAATGCCCATGATGGAGTGAAGATGATGAAATGTATGCAAATATGGGTGTTAGGCCTAGTTTAACCATGGAATCCCTCTCAATCTCCTTTAGGGAATTATTCCCAAGGAACGTGTTAAAACACACTTCACCATTTTCTTTTAGGGATTGGATACCCCAAAGGTAGAACATACCATAAAACATTTCCTTTTTGGGGATATTCACCAATGGTAGAAACCACCCTCTTTCTTTCAGGGATTGGTTACCCAAAGGCAAAAATAGCCATGAAACATTTTCTTTCTGGGGATAATAACCCATGGTAGAAATTACCCTCTTCCTTTCAGGATTGGTTACCCAAAGGCAAGAATTGCCATAACATGACTCATGAGTTCACAACCTCAACAGACCCTCTTATTTTAAAAGTTCTAGAAACGCACACTGATCACTTTGGGATCACTCTAAATTAATTTCAATCATACAGTGATCACTTTGGGAATCACTCTTAAACACACACATACAGTGATCACTACTGATATCACTCTTAAAGAAATACATACCAGTACAGTGGTCACATATGGGCCACACACAGTGTACATGCATATCTTAGGCATTACATACACACAACCTAAATATCATATAAACATTTATATCTCATGTATAATGATAAGTCATGAATTATTACATATTTACATCTTTATATCATGACTTATTTAGCATTTCTAGGCCTTTCAAGTCCTCTTTGTGCATAATTTACAAGAATTCTTCTTTACCATTGCATGACATAAATTTAATTTTATACATCCTAATTTATACAGGTTTAGACGAATTTTGAGTAATTCAGCCTTAATGACAATGAAGCCACATACTTGAAGGCAAGAGGAAGGAAGCCATGTCAAAGTCCAGCTCAAACCCCAACCAAAATGAAGCTGCTGAACCAGTTCCGATCGATCGTGAAAATGCAATCGATCGCAATCACGAAATTAGCAACTTTCTATTGTGCGCAAAAGCGGGAATTGAGTGTTTGAATTC